>NJRP01000040.1:361569-390480 GCA_003063835.1 Aphaenogaster floridana | reverse complement strand
TTAATTTAAATATATTCGTCTTGATTGAAAACTTTTTTTTCTGTGTGTAGTGAGCATTAAAAATTATTAAATTGCTTGTCAATTTAATATGTGAATTTATTATTCTTTACACAACCGGAATAATTAATTCACACATTAAATATTGACGAGTAAATTAATAATTTTTAATGCTCACTAGCATCTATATATAAGAAGGGGAGATGTTATAGATGCTAGTGAGCATTAAAAATTATTAAATTGCTCGTCAATTTAATATATGTGAATTAATTATTCCGGCTTCACATAATGATTGTGTTTCAAGACCGACGAATATGCGGCGCGCAGTTCGCATGAGCAGGAATATTCACAAAAATAATTATTATTAGGCACCAAAAACCGCCGCGACCGAAAATGGCATTTTCTCATACTTAGATTAGTAAATTGTCAGATAAAAATGAAGCAGGTAATTAAAAGCGCTAATTATATTTTTTTTTTTTCGAATATGTTCATACTAAACTAAACTAGAGCATTTCTGAGAAAGCAAGTTTTTAACGCAATTTATCATTTGTTAAATATAAGGGGAGACGAATGTACAGTATAATCTACACCGACTGCAAAATGTACATAGTACGGAGAAAAGAACATGGAACAAGTACTTGCTGCTTCCAGCAAGGTATATAAGAAAGGATATAAAATCATCCAACCTCGATTCAGTCTCAGTGCAGTATTCACAATATTTGTTATGCGTAAAGGATAACTAAATGGTCAATTGCTGTTTAAATTGCACCGAAGTAATCTCCAAATTAACTTCGCGAAATATACCATTTCTGAAACTGCTGTTCGCCGAATCGGAAGAAATAGATCGTGGCTCGCCTCATCGCGAACACGCGAATTGGATAATGGCGTAGCGATCAATGGAACGATTGCCTTACATGAAAGTAGGTTAATGCAAGACAAATTGCGGTGCAATTTCATCGCAAAAAGCGAACACTGCGCGTTGAAAACTCTGAACGAAAGGAAGAGGTAAACGAAACATAATTAGAAGATACAAAAGTTTATCCAGCGACTGGCGCGAGCAAACAAATGACACGGCTGTAGAGACAGTCCAGGAGAGACAAATCGAATTAAACGGACAAATCCTGTAAAGCATTGCCGTGCAAATTGTGAAACTCTCGCGAGACTGGCGAGGTGTCCCGGTGTAACAACAACGGCGCACATGCTAATTGGAATTAAACGCTAATTCGTTAAGTGAACGGGACGGAATTGGGAGGTAGCTTCCAACTCCCTTGGCTGCTGCATCTTGTTTATTGTCTGCAAGCGAGCGGAAAAACGGAGTGAAATATTGGAACAAACGGAAATTTCGCCCGTTGGGTTTTCCGAGCGAAAAAAAAACGCGTTATTCCTAAATGGACTTCTAATTTATCCAACTCCGACAAGCACTGTGACATACTCTAATCCTCGCAACAAAACTCTAAATTCAAATTTCTCGTCAATTCGTCGTTATTCGATCGCACGCTTTTTTTAATGGAAATATTATCTTCCAATTCGTTTCACAGTTCCATAATTATCTCGACGTTTCGCTGTGCTATCGATTGCTAAAGCAGCCAAGTTCTTTGACATCGCTTCCATCAGAAACTCGCCCACCCACACGGCGCTTTTATCGTAAAGCCGAGATTTTATCGGAGAAACAACGCCGGATCATCCGTGTCGTAACTGTCGGTGATTATCGTATGAACCATTTCGCACCCACGACGGGATAAACGCGTTTTATTCGCTCGCCCTGAGGCGCACGATAAACCCGGAGAGCTGTGGCGAGCCACCCTTTATCACGTCCTGATTATCATTGGTTTCGAGCCAGACTTCCTGCTCCACGTCGCGACGCGACCGAGACAAACGGGGTTGGAAATTAACGGCACAAACAACCCCTTTACTACCCATAGAGGGTAGAGGGTGAGAGAGAGAGAGAGAGAGAGAGAGATGTTTTGATTCCGCTTATGGTTCATTAACGGTCCTTCTGTCGGGTAGCACGTGCCACCCTATATATTATACATATGTAGGATGTATCAGCACCCGATACGCACGATTCCTGGAAATCAAATACTGCGTATTATCGCGCATTAAGGCGTGAATTACAATTGTATTCGCGATGGAGTTTCGAGACGAGTTGTAATGTGGACTATCGATTCTTTTCACGTAAATCAAGAAAATTACGTTACATCGAATATTTCAATTAGCAGCTAATTCTCGTCGTTTCGATCTATATCGATGGTTTCATGCAGATTTTTATCGCTTATCCATTCATTATCCTCCATCCAAACACGTGGATCTCTATCTCGTTTTCCGCTGAAGGAAACTCCATGAAATAATTAATTAGAAGAGACTGCGCGTTTTTGCTTTGATCGGAAAGGAGGTTGCCCGGTTAAGGGTTAAGAGCACGGGAAAAGATCTCGATGTGTCTCCCATCCTCCGTTTATCCATCCCAGCGACTAACGAGCGCGCACCTCCGACACGGATCCCGAGCGCTCGAGTGAGCGCAGTCGTGTATCGGGCCGATTATCGGTGTATCGATGCCTCTATCGCCGCGAATAATATATGAATAAAGTGCCACTTCTTCTCTCTTCCCGAGAGACTGTCGTAATACGCGTGGCGGCGACGGCGACGCGATATTCGATCACCGGCACGTAATGTACATCGCTCACCGGGTTATCCACGTGTGCCTCCTGCTTATAACGCACGAGGAATCATTTTTCACTTTCCGGCCGCGCTGAACCATGATCGCTCTCGTGACGACTGTCATTCACTTTGTGTAACGAATTCAACGTCCGACTCGATATTCCGTCGTCACTCGATATTCTCGACGAACGGAACGAAAGAGCGTAACTTTTTCAAACTTTAGAACTAAACGTGTTCACCGATAATGTAACGCCGACAAACGGAAATTTGTGCCACCGAAAAAATTAATACAAATCTTCGATTAAAACGAATAAAAAGAAAATTTGTATGCAATTCGGCGGTGAATGATTATGTTAAAACGAGAAATTGAATAGTTTTCTTTTTAAACTCGCTGAGAAAATACGTACAATAATTTCACAACCTTTTCTGCGTGTACTTGTCGTCGACACATTCGCCGCTCGCAGAACCGCGTCGTGGCGCATGTTTGCGATAAAATTCAGCAGCTTTCATTCTAGGGCCGGATATTCCGTCAGATGTAGAAGTGCACTCCCTTCAAAAGCCGATTAAAGGCAGTCAAAATGAACAGAGACCAAGAGCTGCGATGAGGGTGGAGTTTCACGATGCACATGCAAAGGAGTACAGAGATCCTAGCGAAGGCGGTGAGCACTGTCATTATCGTTGCACAACGCGATAACGCGCGTAATATCATAACGGGAATATCGCCGGTTTCAAGAACTTGTGCCGATACCTTCGCTACATCGAGTTTCACCGCGTGGCCGCGACAATCTCTCGAGAAGTGCCAATTCGCCCGCCCGAAAAAATCATCTTCGCGTCGCGTTCGAACTCTCCGTCTCCGGCCGCTGTTTTTCGACGACGGGAGAACGAAAAGAGAAAGAGAGAGAGAGAGCGGCTCGGCAATCACGTCAACGGCACGATATGCACGGTGAATCGCTTTGTAGCGACTATTTCCAGAGACAGGCGTCGTCACTCGTAGGTGAGCGAAGGGTAGACGAGTGGGGTGACGGACGAAAGGAAGTAGATGGTGTGTGTGTATATGTATGACGGGACACGGGATGGGGGTAGGGAAGCGCACGGAGGGGTAGATCATCGGTGTTGTATAGGGTGCAACGCGCGCGGAGAGGGTGCGCGAGGGTAAGTGCACCGGCATGGAAAATGTGTCGGTCGCAGGACGCGTTTGCCGGACGCCGCAACGCGTTGTTCAAGTGCTCCACCCTCTTCCACCCTTCTCTCTCTCTCTCTCTCTCTCTCCCTATCACTCTTTTTTTAACGCTTTTTTTCCTTTCTTCGCCGCTGCGAGCGATGGATCGCCGCAGCCGGTTTGGTGACGAGACGCTCGCCGATTAACATTCGAATCGCACTGTGATGAACGAAGAACGAAAGAACGAGGAGGAGATTAATGGGATTGGAAAAACGATAGGTCTGAATAAGGTCTGAGTTACTGAATAAGCGCGATATCGATTAACCGCGCCGTTAATCGTCGGAGTAAAGGGTGTATAGATCCGCAGTTGACCGAAAAATGTCATCGAAATTAAGACGGGTAATTCTCGAAGCCCCTGCTGACGAGATGATGCCTATATATATATCCCGGATTATAAATAATATTCTGTCTTAAATGACAGACTGTAAATCTTCCTAAAGTATGTGACATGATATTTAAGGCAGAGAAGTGCATTACTTTTAATACTTGATGGTAAAAAATAACACAGAGACAGAGACAGATTGACGCCTTGACGTTTCGTGAGTTTTATAGCAGTTTTATCCGGTTGATGTGATAATATGAAAGGCAGGCGGAGGTAATATGCAGTTGTCGCGACAGCGGTTTAAATCTGGAATTTAACTCTGCGAGGTATAAATCGTCTATTATTCGATGTAACGAGTGCGTCACGTGAATTACAAAATAGGATGTATACGTCCCCGCGGCTACGTCACGATGAATATTTGTACCAAAAGTATATTCGCGACTATATTAATATATAGGTATATATAAAACATAACACCCTGATTTATTCAGTTATCAATCAATAACCAAACCCGACTATTGTCACGTAGCAATTTTATAAATATTGATCGAGAGGGAATCCGATTAATTATAGTGGGTACATTCGTTTATGTAGGGCTGCGTTCGAAAACTTCACCCGAGTGCACCCATATAGCATTTTATCTTTGTTGTTCACCGAATGTTAAACAAGGATAAAATGATACATGGGTTTACTCGGGTGACGTTTTCGAACGCAGCCCTGAATAAACGAATGTACCCGGTATATGCAATATTATTCTCCACCTCGTGCGAGAATAAACATCCGGTAAATGCATTTATTCATTTGCCTATACGAGGATTATTGCGATGAATACTTCTTTATTCAGGGTGATCATCATATACCGCGTAAAAAAACAAATATTTTAAATACACATCGCACACTGAAAGAAAGGCTTAATTATAAAAATCCAGGCTTGGTTAATGTTACCAAGCACCTTGGTGAAATAGTTTCAACGTATATAAGTATTACATAATTTAATTGGCTCAACTAAACAAAATTTGCTCTTTTATAATTATTACAAATGTTTCTAATTATTACAAAATGTTTTGTTATTATTATTATAATTGGTAATAATAATCAAATACTTCAAAAAAAGTATTACTAAACGCATCTCACAAGTTTAGCAAGAATTTTTTTTTCAGTGTAGGAAAGAAAAAGATTGTCCTGTAAAAATACGGTGAATTATTATTGCCAAATACATTATTAACGTGTTAATTGAAAGGATGAAAGTTGGTCACATCGATAAGTCACTTTTGCGCCGGAAAATTAATGATTGCTTACATCGTGAACCAGAAAAGCCTGGATATAAAGCTGTTACATTATATCGTAACAAAAGCGTGAGACGAAAAAGATGTCACGTCTCGTCAGCGGCGCAAGCGTGTTAATTAAAGGTCGTACTTGAGCGGGAGATTTCGGCAATCTCGTTGCACTCGTCGATCGCAATTTTCGTGGATCGGTGTTCCCTGCCGCGTCACGCGCGAAATCGCGACGATCCGCAAGAGAGGACGGACGAGGTACGCGTTTCCTGCGTTACGCGCGACTGATGCGAGCGCAAACGGTGGCGCATGCCACGCTTTTCTCTTTCCTCCGGCCTCGCGCCACAAACTGGCGACACACGCGGCTCGAGTGGCCGCTCTCCAACGTGCGCCGGCCGATGAAATTAACTCTTATCGCCTTTATTGCCCATTGTTCGCATTGCACGGGTGAGCAAAAACCGATTTCCTACGGTCGCATTCACGTCGCGGACCAAACGGCCATCCCCGACAACTCGTTCAACCTATTACCTAGTCGCTAATGCTTTGCTCTTTTGACGAATTAAATTTAACCATCTATAATTTTTTTTATTTAATAATTAACCTTTACGCTGCCGGCATTTTTTCATTAAAATAGTGTTCTTTTTTTCCCAAAAATTCATCTATGTAAATAACATACACATTGTGCAGAATTTCGAGATTTGTTCAGGACCACAAAAGTAGCTTTTCCGGCAGTCTAAAGGTTAATAACATCGAATCTCTAGCCAGACATGTTCCGAGATTTGAGGGGTTACACACGTTTTCAACTTTCAAAAACTCGATTTTTTTACAGAAATGAAATCTTCATAGTGTGTAGAATTGTGGGTAAAAAGATTTAAATCGATATTGCAATTATTAACGAAGATATGAGCATAAATACGAGCGCGCGGTCGAAAAATCCGGCCTCGCCGAACAATAGAAAGCCAGGTTATGCGTTCAGGTGGAAACTCACAAATACGTTTTCATTGCCGCTCGTTGTATTAGTGGAAGTGTATAGAGACATTGTGAAGATTCTACGCAATATGGCGTAGGAATAGTAGATTAAGTGTAAGTTGAAGAAAAAATTTTTTATCAGTACATTTCTTCCTTTTTACTTTAAACGTGTTTTTCTCGAAACTACATTTTTCAACATGGGCAGCATGATAACTTGAACAATTTTAAACATTTTTGGATGAAACTTGCGCTCATCTACGCAGAATTAAATTGTTTAAGGGCCATCGGCTCATTTTTAAAAATTTTAATTTTTAATATTTTTCCAATAAGTTTAAAAGTCCAAATTTTAAACAAAAAGTTGACACTTTTTTCAAAATGGCCTAATTTTCTTATTTTTCACAAATTCAAAAATTTGAGCCGATGGCCCTTAGCTACAACATTATTTTACAAGACAGTAATTTGATTTTAATAATTTTGTGTTTCTACAGGAAGTTAGGATGCTGCCCATGGAGCCCGGATTTTCGTGGAGAGGTTGACGCGGCTGCAGATTAACAGAGCCTATATGTAACCAAATTAGACGGAAAACATTTTTTTCTATACATAAAATATCAAGGAACAACGTGGAATTATTAGCTTTTCAATTTATTTTACTCCCTTCCTGAAAAAAATTCCCAAAATGCGTCAATTTTTCGGCGCCGAGAACGTATATAGGTAACCTCTTAATCGATTTTCGTCACGTCTGTGAATTCTTGACGTATTATTGTAACATTTGTAAAAAACGACACGATTCATAAAATATCGCTCCGAGGAATCGTACCACTAAAACGAAGAAATGGATAATCCCTAAAAACAGGTTAAGCGTGAATGTCGCATCAAGAGCGGCAGGAATAATAAAAAAAGGCAAAACAATATTACTTGCAGAATAGGAAGAAATGAATTTGTGAAATTCTACAAGTTTGAGCCAGGCACAGCCTTATCTCTTTACGAAAATATGTTACCGCCTACGAAATGAGACACCGGGTTTGACGTATAAAGATGACGAAGAAATCTAGCAATTTATATGATAAACCATAATTCGCGAAGGGGCTTCGGCAAGTTGATCGGTCGATATTAACGGGAGAACTTACATTGAAAATTCACCTGAAACAAATACGCGTGCCCAAACAACAACGCGGTTGCGAATTCATGGTCGATAAAATCCCGATCGAATCGAGCGTATTGACGATCGCTCGACATTCTTGCAAAAGCGTCGATGAGAAAACACGTCGGAACAAACTCAAATCGCTCGTTCTTCTTGTCGCTCGTATCTGCTTACGATCGCGATACCTGAATGGCGATCGATGAAAAGGCGAACTCCCATCCGACGAGCGTGTATCGAGCAGCGAAACGAAGCTCCTTTCTTATCGAGATGCTATCGTTATGCGCGCGCGAGACGCGGATCGAGCGACGATACGCGAATCGCATCGTAAAGTTGAGGGGCACCGATTTGCAATACCTCGGGGATACCATCGACGCGAAGTCCGCGTTCAATCGCCGGAGAAATTCTTTAAAACAAATCGCGGCGGATCTCCGGAGATCTCTCTCGAAGAAAAGGAGGAGATAAAAATGATTCGGCTCTCAAGACACGTATGTCCGAAAATCCCTCGGGATACGTCTCGTATACGCTCGGAACTCCCGAGGCGAACCCCATTGTTACATGATGGATGAGACAGGATATGGTCGTGCTCGTAAGCATAAATGCAGCGGTGTTTCGCACCGCAAACCGGATCATTGCAACTTGAAGGGACGCCATAACTTGATCATGGTCATGCGTTCGCCGGTTTAAGCGAACACACATCACCGTTTCCCGACAATTGATTAATGTAACAATTACCATACGAGGAACGCGTAATTTCTATTCAATGGAAATATTTACTCTGGAAACAAATAACAATGCGTCTCTCGCGTACGTCGATACAGCAAAAAGATTTTAGATCTCTTTTGAAAGATCGCGCTGCGAAAGTAGCGATTTGATTTCCCTGTACTCAACGGTCGATGTTTACATTGAGCATAATAATGGAAAGAGATTTTCCAAGTCGGAAATCGGATATTTAAAGATCTGCTATACGTCCATTGCAGTCGTGTCGGAGATCTTGGTGGTTCTCCGAAGAATTTAGATTGTGTCTCGGATTTCACTTTTGTAGAGACGTTCCACTGTGTAATAAGTTGAAATGTGAAGCCATCACTTTGAAAGACACACACACACACACAAATACATACATTCTCTCTCGTACGAAGTTAATTTCAATTACAGGACGTGGCACCAGTGCCTTAACCGGTGTGCTGAGAGCTATCAAACTCCGTTTGACATGTGACTCTAGTTACTATTGGCCGAATAATCGGTGGACTAATACCTACAATGATCTGTGATGTCCAAGATCAATGGCACCAATGTGAAACAATACACGATTGTATTACGAAATGATTTTGCCAAAATGGCGATTGATCCTTAACCTGTAAGTGCTCGCGTGGGGATCAATTTGACCTATATTTTAATTAATTTATTGTTTATGTATAAACAAAATTTTTTATTTTTATTTATAAATAATTATAAACTAAGACGTGTTTTAAACATAAAATAATAATTTTCAAACATTAAAAATTAAAAAAAATCTATGACCCATATTCAGAACGTGCTTCTAAAGATGTTTTTTGTCACTCTATCTTTGTTTTACTTCTAATGAACGATAAAGATAGAATGACAAAAAAAGCGCGCTAACATCTTTAGAAGCACGTTCTGAATATGGGCCTATATGTTTAAAAATATTTCTTTATATAATATTTTGATTAGTAAATTCATAGTTTTCGTCTGGGTCAGTTTGATCCCCACGTGCTTACTGATTAAATTAACTACTTTAGTAATAAAAGTTATTGCTTATTAGCAATAAGCTATTGTCATAATGTTACTATTAGAAATTTCATTAATTAATAAAAAATTTGAAGAGTAACTATAATCTTTTCGTGTTTAATTTTCTCTCTCTATTTTTGTTAATGCAGTTATGTAATTTCATGAACGAATCGTAAATCGCGGAGAATAATCATATTTATATGTCGGATTTGTCGAAATATCGTCAGGTAGGCAACAAATATACTTAAATATTTCTTGGATGTTCACACGCTGGTACAAAAGTAGCATGCGTTGGGAAAATCAAAATATTTTTCGCGAAAAAGTAAGTAATAAATATTTCTTTGACATTCTGTAGGAATAAATTGATTTTCAGATTCAATTCGAAAATGTCCGTTCCGTTATTTTAACTTTATATTCTTCTCCGCAGAACGCTTTGTGCGGTGCCGAACACACTCGTCTTCCAATAAATATATCCTATATATATATCTACCTTTTTGTGTAAGCGCAAAAATTCTGTAGCTTCCGATAGGAATGCACGGATGACGTAGTTATTGTATCCGTTACGAAAGCAGGGGCTTATGGTAAAATCAACCTGCGGATGTCTCCGGCCATTTATTCGATAAATAGTTTCGCGTATTCATCAAAGTTCGTAATAACGTTGCGAATATTGTGACGCGCGGTGCCTCGCGTCCCACAGTGGTTTTTTTATACTGTCGTTTTTTTCCATCGTCAATCAACAAAGCCCCGAATGCCTCTCGGCCGTATTCGCGAATAGATTCGCATCTGGGTCGTCCCTTCTGGAAAAATAATCGCAGTCGCCAAAATCATGGCCGGTAGCCAAACCCAACGATCGTCGGCTATAAATTTCGACGATCGGGTGGCTACCAGCAACTCGAGGGGTCAGGCTCCACGATTATTCACCCCCCACGATTCTCATTCTTGCATCGATCGCGATCCCTGTGGGATAAAATGTTACACGAAAGGCGGAGGCGACCTGAAAAATGGTCGTCCTACGATCTGAAACGCCCTTCTGGAAGGTGATGACGGAACAGCGGTGCGTACGGCAAGGTCGGCGACCGTGTCGACAGTCTCACCCCTTGGAAACGCAACGCCTGGAAGGAGCGGTAAGGTCGAAGCCCTTTCATCTCGAAGAAAGAACCAGGAAGTACGGTCTCTGTGGCGCGATCGCGGAGGGGGTCCCCCCAAGTAGTCACATCTGGGAGGGAAAAGCATGCGGTAATTAACGCGTCGACCGTAGCGCGGCGAAGTTTCCGTTTTGCCTGGAAGAAAAAAATGCGCGCGATGACGACATGCCCCTAATCCGCGAGAAATACGCCGGCGAAGGAAAAAATATCGCGAGAAACTTGCCGAGAGTTACGTACCAAGAAAAAAAGAAAGAGAAATGCGAAATATATAATTGCAGAATCCAGTGGAGCTTCTGCAGTCTCAAATACCGTATCTCGCTTTTACGTAGATTAAGTGTCGAATTTTAGTGAGAGATCTCTCTCTACCATGGGAAATATCTCTGAACAAACGTTACGACCAACGTAACGCAATTTTCAAGCGAGGAAAATATTTGTCGTTCCGAAAACGCAAATAAATCCAAGAACACGCGATTTAGCGAAACTTTACACCGAGCGAAGTGTCATCGATTCTGCAAATTTGCAAGCGGCAAAGTTCGGCCGTTAAAGCGAACCGTTTATTTTCCACGGAGTTGCAGGTCTCTCACAAACAACGCGGAATGTCACGATTTGCATCACAATTTCCGCTAACTGTTTACTACAACTATATACGAGTACGCACGTGGTCACGAGTCTTTTTTCTCGTCTCCGACCGTTTCAGAGTCATTCTCGTACTTAAATGAAGTATATCCGACAAACGTGTGTTCTTGCTACTCGCATTATGAGCGTCATTTTCTAGCTAAGGGTGGAAATCTAAAAAAAAAGGACTCGCGTATACAAGGTGTTCCGCACACTGAGAGAAAAATGTATGATATTTGGAACTATAATGACATAGTAAATGATTATTAGTTAAGAATATCATTTTTATAGTAAGTGTTACCATTTATGTTGGTGACAATTACTATATAGGCATAGTATAAGTGACCTATGTAAAATTTTTTTATCAATAATTATTTACCAATAATTTTTTACCAATAATTATAATCATTTGAAGTAAAAATATAGTAAGATAGAATATATGGAATAGGTAAGAGAAATTAACCATTTCATATAGTCAATACAATTGGAATATTTGGTAAATATTGGTAACTATAGTCTTAGCATGCTTTACTATACACATGGTAATAATAACAAAGCAAATATGATGACTATAATTTCTGTTCACTCTGCTATATTTTGCATGTTTATAAAAATATGTTTAAGGCCAAAACTCACTATAAAATATAGTGAGATTATTGTTATTCCAACTATTTTTTTCTCTCAGTGCACAATCACATGACAATTAATTCTCTTAAGACTTATTTATAGCCTTTTGACAGTTATATCGCGTCTCATTTTCTATTTTCAAATCCTATGTAAATAAATATATTTTAAATAAATAAATAATCTACTGTTTTATATAAACAACGTAATAAGTGTACTATAAAATAAATTACAATTAATACCTAGCCAGCTTCGCATGTTGTACACAGACATTAACTTCTTCTATCGTGAGATCAAGTATAATTGTCTAAGACACAGAATAATTCTTTAGAAAAAAGAAGAAAAGATGTCAAGAATAATTACAACATCCTGAACATTGCCAATTACAAGTTTATTGTATGCGTTAAATCTCTCGTTTGCAGAACACCGAGTACATCGGCGACGAGTCGCGGGAAGTGGCAGCGATAACCGCGTCAAGGTGATTTCTTTTCCGCGTTTTGTTCTGATTTTACATCCTCGGCGTATGAGATAAAAAGATGGCCTGACACGTAACGTCCGTGACAAATGTTTCACAGCGACGTACGCGATGAAATTATGCACCGCTTCGCGCTGATCGTGCGAGAATTCCGTTTGCCCTCAGCGGAATACGCTAATCCGGATTTAATAACTTCCGAGTGCCGGCTTACAGTAATAATCCATAACCTAGTAATATCTCTTGTAGTTTCGCGTACATTAGCGATTACTTCTTCGGGAAAATTAGCACCAGCGGTTCCCGTGCAGTCATAATTTACTGTACTTAGCAGAAGCGTATATGCATATTCCGTTAAATTAATCGAAAATTAAAATTATTATTTAGTTCTACGCTCCAAATATGGTCTAAACGGTGTTAAATATAGGATATTACAATATATAATTTTCGATTTCTGTTGTATTTTCACGTAATTATCACGAGATTAATGAAAATCGAAAATAGCTAGGACTTTCGATCGTTAGGACGCAGGTGTTCAATTTTGTGCAAACCAATTCAACCGATACAAATTATCCCCCTCGGATGATTATTGAGGCATAACCGATTAGGAGATGATCTTTTTTTATCGAAACTATCGAGAAAGCCATCACCATCATCCTCACTTTCCCAATTTCTAACCCAACGTTATAACATTTTTAACATTTACATTTGTATGACTACGCTTCGTGTCAAAATTTCATTATGGTAAAAATCATTCTCGCAACTGAAGAATATGATTTTGTCATCTATTTTTCTTCCGAAGATTAATTCCGCAAAAGTTTATCTTCAATCGCCGGTTATACGAAAACTAAGGCACTTCGAGTCTCGTAGATAGAATCGATCTCAAATCGGTTAGAGGATTAGTAACGAAGGCGTCTGGTGATTCTAGACCAATCTGTGTGTAATAAATTAATTTACTTCTCTTTCCATACATCGTCTCAATTCCTTCCGGAGGAGTAATCGCGTCGCTTTCGTGTCGATCGACAAACCTTGATACCATCTGAATCTCACGATTTAGCACTTCGATCACGACAATACTTCTATTCCGCCTGACTAATTAAGTCGCTAGTGAAATGGTAATTGGTCCAAAGTTCATTCGGCCTGTACTGTTTCAACAACGAGAGCCGCGCACACATCCGATCTGTATCTCGTTGCTCTTTTGTTCGACTATCGTGAAAGTAATTAATTAGACGCCGATCGCTATAGATATCGTTAACGATATCTTACGGACGGAATTTTCAAACTCCTTCATTTTTATCTCGTTTTAATTTAACTGTATTTATCGCACTGCGCTGAGATGCGAATCGAATCGAGGCGATATTTATATCAAATAGCCGCTAAAAAACTGCTGCATGATAACATCGAAATGCCGATGCACGCCGATATTTTTCGTAAGATCCGCCGATATTTTTCGGATGCGGGTTTGACGATATAAAATTGATTGATGCAATAACGTATGAATGACGCGATGAAATTGTAAATGTTTCGCGTTCGTACGTTTTGAATTTTATACAGCGTGTGGTGCGCAATCTAGTGCAAAATTAATTATTGAACGTATAACAACATGTAATTTATGAATGAATCTTCATTATTCGGAACTCACTCTCTTGAATTCACCCCTGAAATTACAATGCAAAGGCATTACGAGCTTTACATGTCGGCCAAATTTTAATTACTGTACACGCTCGATATTGAATCTCAAATCGCCAACGTCCGCAGCTTTATCTCGCAAACGCAAACTCCGAATACATAATTATCAAGATAAACACCGACTATCGTAACAGCTATTTACTACTTGCTTCGTACGATTTCAGGCAGGGTGGTCATCCTACTCGGCGAACGGTGAAATAATAACTAATCCGCGAATTCGGCGAAGCTGGCGCGACCCTAGGGATCCGGATTGATAGGAATTATTCGACAACTGAATCAGTTACGATTACAATCTATCCGCAAATTGGGGAAATTGGATCTCGATAGAGCGGTGGATAGAACTAAAGTGTTGCACCAGACGAAAGAAAAATATACGCTTCGTCGCGCTCCGAATTTAATCCAATCAACTATTTTGTCAGATTCTGAACAAGCTTCATTCGCGTATAATCAAAGAAAAAATAATTTAGAGAACCTTTCACCGATCGAACAAGGCGATCTGTCGATATTTGTCTGTACCTTTTTTAGGACATGTTCTCTCACAAGTTTCGTTAGTAACATTTCATCAACAAAAATTGGCATGTAAATCATTCTGAATAATGAAAATTCTCATAGATTCAACATACAAATGAACGCATTTTGTCTATTTAATATTTACGATAACAGACATAAATGGAGAAAAATGTGATTTCAGTCTTACTATAACTTCTGCGAATTTTCTCCTTCCTAAAATTATGGGATCGTTAACGACGTAAAAGCTTTGAGGAGAGTAGCGCGTTCTCATCGCGAGCGTACTTTGATCCAGGCAAAGAACAATTAGTCAGGATTAGCGTCGTTAAGTCGAGAAAACAAGATAGTTAGATACTCTGCAGAGTGTTTTGGTCTCAAAGCCTTTCGAAAGCGTCTTAAACTTTCGGCAAACTACATCGATCGTGCGAAATTGACCGATAAAAACTGGTTGCGCCCGACTTTCAACAGCTAGTTCGGCAGCCTGTAATTATTCGGGATTTATCGCTATGATTCCCGCGATGGTAAAACGGACGAATATGTCGACCTCGAACTCGGAATTAACCAGGCAGGCGTCAGAAACACGCGAGGCTTCAATGTCGCTTTTCAAATGTAAAAATATGCCCTTTTCTTCTGTTCTTTCCGGCGCCGTGGTCCTTCGCAAGCAGGCAACGAATATCTCCCCCGTTATATTCCGTATATTATCGTAAATCTTTTCGCGAGCAATTCCGCCTCTCGGTTCTACTTGGTCTTGTATTATTCAATAAGATATGATATAAATGTAACGTAACCTTTCATCAATCATCATCATATATCATCGCCCAAATCCACTGTGATACAATTGCGACATTTGTACGCACATTAATCAAATATGTAGAGAGAATATCGCTGCGATGGTCAGCACCGGAAGGATTATAATATGCATACTGCTCAAAACAATTAGCGTAACGCGCCGTCGAAGGATTAAATTCAGTACCAAAAGGTGCGTAGCTCTAAAAAATCGAATTTACACACAAATGTAATTATCGAACGATCACGATTGAATCCCATGAGAAGCATTCGAGACGTCAAATTTTCTAATAAACGACATCTTTAAAAAAATCGCCTAATTATCGCCTTGGAGTAGCGCATAGCTATAATAAAATGGAATTATATCACATATTACATAGCACTATATTATAATAACAAAGGTTTTCAACGAGAAGCAGAATCAAGGCACAACTTACGTCGATTTCCCAACAAATATTTAAATACACCGGCGAAAAAAAAACGCGCGGGAACCTTCGACGTCGATTATAATTAATATAATTAACGAGCAAAATGTACGATTAGTGCCCTTAGGTGTCACCCGCGTCGGAAGAACCGAGGAGCCGAGATGCCTCTTTCACCTCGCTCGAGGACATCGGGAGGCGCGAGAGACCGCGAGGTGCCGCGGAACAGGCGCGGGTTCGGGAACTGCCGACTTCGACAGTTCGGGGAAACTGTCGGCGCTCTGTGTGCGACGGGGGTTTCCTACCCCCCTCTATAGCGCGCGCCGGGCACCTGACGTCCCTCCGGGGGGGGGCAGGGGAAGGAGAGGGAGATTCCGTCTCCGCACCCGTTCCGCCGCCGCTCACCCACGCAGGCAACAAGAGTGTCTCGGCACTCTCTGCGCTCACCAGCCAGGAACCGCTCATCGTTCCCATGACGACTCGCGTGCGATTCATCCTTTCCCCCTCGCCCCCCATCGTCCTTCCCGCTCGTCCCATCCCGACGCACCCTCGCGAGCGCACGCGCCACCGGGCGCCTCGTGGCAACAGGTTTCGGATCCAGCGTTGCGAAGCGCGGCCTGCCCGGAATCACGCACGGATACCGAGATCGGGACGGGGCGATCGATATAGATCGACGAGCCGGGAGACGCGGCACGCGGGAGACGAGAGCGTGAGGGAGGAAGGCGGAGAGAGAACTCGGCAAGAGGAATCTCGGACCGAGGCGCGCGCGGCGGGTTTGCGGCGCGGCAGGATCTGGATTATCGTGGCCTGGTGACATGGATTTCGAGAAAATGATGTATGCCGCGGAGAGAAAGGGGCTGACGCGGATTATGATGAGATATCGGGGCGGTTTTGCGAACGCGGGAAGATGCCCGAAATCTTCTCTTTGAAGACGCGGTTTTTTTAAGGCGATAATGTAGCCGGGGTTTTTTCAGGGGTAGAATTGGTGATAAGACGAGGGTACCGGGTAAACTTTCCAACGATTCCATCTCTTCGATTTATCTCCATCTAACTTCCTCTGGATATATTTCGCGAGAAATACAGATAATTCTTATGGTTTTCTCGTGAATTTATGTGCTTTCATTGTGATGCATGATGTTATCAAAACAATGACAGAAAGAATTCGCTGCAACTCTGACATGTTAAACCATGAAGATTTATTAAAGGATTTGTGTGTGTGTGTGTGTGTGGCTCATAGTCCCCTTATGTTTCTTATTTGATTACACTGTCCAACACGGATTTTAGACCACGAACCAGATAAGATGACTCTTATAGACTTTTTGTCGTTGAAAACGTAGCCGCTAATGAAATTGCTCTATTACGTCACATTTTTGAGAAAATTGGACTTAAAAGTACCGAAAATGGCATTTTTGAGCATTTACCTTTGAGCTAAAATAGCTAAAAAATGTGACGTGATAGGGCAATTCTACAAACAGATTCGTTTTCTATACCAAAAAATCTATAAAAGTCACCTATTGTGTTGGCTGCTTTATGCAAAAAGCTAGTTATAGATAAATTAAAAGAAAGGAATTTAGATAAATAACCCTTTGAGGATGGTAATGGTCCGCTTATGCAATTTAAATAATCACTTGCACATAACGGTATCTAGAGTCGCCGATTATGAATCCAAGGTCAAAATTGTCAAATATAAATTTATTTAAACAATCATTATTTAAACAATGTATAAAAAATTTGATTTGAATAAAAACTATATAGTACCATTGGATTCTACGGAAAAATATTGTATTGCATTATTTTTCCGTCATCCCATTTGTTGTAAAAAAATGGCATTGTACAATATGCCACCTTTTTATATATTCGCATTTTTATCTTTTTTTACATACTTTCTAATGTATTATGATAATAAATAAAAAAAATAAAAAATCGAAAAGAAAAATGTATAATTCAAAGGGTTAAAAATTCGACACAGAAGCGGTGATGCAAATAAAAATAGTTTGTAATGTTTGTATAACATATAATTTCTATGTTTACATTTTCTATGTTTTTTAATTTTTCTATAACTATTACTTTTTGCACAAAGCAGTCAACACAATAGATGATTTTTATAGATTTTTTGGCGTAGAAAACGAATCCGGTTGCAAAAATGCCCATCACGTCACACTTTTGAGCTATTTTAGTTCCAAAAAACCCCAAAATACCATTTTTGGCTTTCAAGTCCACTTTTCTTAAAAATGTGATGTGATAGAGCACTTTCACATTAGCAAATTTGCTTTCAACGACAAAAGATCTATAAGAATTACTTTGTCTGGTTTGTGGTCTAAAAAAAGTTTAAATTGGTCGGACAGTTATTAAAAGGTTAGACTACTGTAAAATAAAAGTTCTAAAAGTAATTTTGAGAACCTAATCTGCATTTTTTATAAATGTCAATAACTATAATATTTTTCGACTCTTTTGTATGAAATGTGATACAAAGATAATTAATAATATAAGTTTTTAATACTAACACACGGAAGTTTTATTTTCCATTTTCCAAATAAATAAAATCCTAAAATTGGTTCGTCACGGTAACCTAATACTCTTCGATACACAGGTCTCTATCCCAAAATGGTTCCGAAAGGAAATGATGTCCACTCAAAAGAAAAGAACCGTGTAAAATCGATTATTCGGACTTCCCTCCTGTCTGTTCAAGCTGGGGCGAGGCGAGAAAAATAACCGGAAACAATCCACAAAAACTCCCGAATGTTCGATCGACGCGAAAGTATCATCGACGTCTCGACTTCGGCCGTTAAGAGGAAGTTGTAAGAAAAGCAGGAAAATATCCGTGCGCGTGTCACAGTTATTTCGGCAAGGCTCGGTAGGCGGTAACGTGGTCAGCGATCTTTTTCAGATCGACCTTTTGGGGAAGCGAAGTGGCCCTTAAGGGTGGCCAGAAAGTGGCAGGTACGAGGGGAGAGCCCCTTTGACCAGTTCCGCACGTCATCGCCATGGGATCGGTTGGGCTTCAACCTTGCGATCGCGTACTTGACACGATTGCTGCGCACACGTACGTTCCTCCATCGATCCTCGCGGGATCGCGGTTTATTGGCTCTCACAGGAGATTAAGCGTGCTGCATAGCGCGATGATTAATGTATTATCTACAACCGTAAATCCGTAATTAAGGAGAAATTAGTTATCAATTTACCATCTAGAACGATTTGCGTGTTACGAGAAACGTATCAATAAATAATTATGAAACAAGTGTACCTGTATTACTTTAATAACGACACGAGGCAATTATATGTACGATGTAATAATGTAAAATAGTAATTGAAAAAGAAGAAATTTTATTTTTTTGCATTCGCGTACTTTATCCAGCAATTTCATGGAATATATCGTAGGATATCGTAAGATAAATCACCACGTATGAATCGACCCTTTATTTAGATAACTCGTTTCGTGTCCTTAGACACACCTGAGATGCTTTCTCTCAGTCGGAGTTTTTTCAATCGAAGTTTCGCAGACCACCTGGTACACTGGTACTTACTTGTGTAACGGAATGTGTGATTACAGCTAAAGCACTATTCTTTTAAAGATATCACCAATCTTCTCAAGATCTTCTGCATTCAAGGATGCCTAAATTGTCATCGATTGCATTGCACATGTAACATTTTTATTCGCATTCGACGCTTTTAACAACGGAAGAAGAGGATTTCTTTACTATAATAATTATACTGAAACAGTATTATTTCCTAGGAAAATTAGTAGCTTCAGACAAATAATTTCTTTAGAAATTAATTAAATTAATCATTAATTAAATTAAAATTATTAAATTTAAATTAATTGAAATAAATTAAATTTAAAATTTCTTTATGAGTCACGCAAAAACAATTATTTCAGATATAATAATTAATTTCTTTACAGTTTTTTCGGGAAGGGGGGATCTTATAGATGCTTGTTAGCATCAAAATTAATAAATTGCTCGTCAATTTAACATGTGAATTAATTCCGGCTTCATGTAAGGGTTTTGTTTCAAGACCGACGAATATGCGACGCGCAGTTCGCAGGAACAGGGAATTCACCAAAATTATTATTACGCACCAAGATCCGCGGTTGACCGACACTTGGCCTATTCTTATTTATATTTGATGATTAATTTGTTAGTGGCATACACACGAAAAGTAGTTTAACGACAAAAAGGTGCGCGAGCTTTAGTACAATGTTTACGTTGGAATCTCAATCATCAAACCTCAATTAACGTCGAAATAGGGGATTGGCTGTGTCATCGAAGAGATCGATACAGCACCTATTAGTATGTCAAAGCAGCAAATAGAAAAAAAATGTCCTTTCGTCCGTCGATGTTTTTCCCTGTCGACATCCGTTGGGAACGCAGGATGCGAACAAATTGGCCCGAATCTTTCTCCGTGGAAATCATTTCTCTGGCTTCCCTCGTTTCCAGAAGCAAAAAAGCCACTCGTGACTCGTTTCTTTTCGGCGATACCCGAAGCGATTTATATGGTTTCCGATGTTGCTCTTTCCGCGCTTGGGAAATTCATGCGTCGGTCTTTTTCACTCCTCGATCGCTGTTGAAATAAGCTTTTTCCCAAGCAAACAAAGTCATAATGACTTTACTCTCGATATGATTCTTCCTTTTATGAAAAATAAGCTTTTGAAATGAAAATCGCGAAAAACATTTATGAATTTTTCTCGAACGCAGTAACTAAAGAAGCGATTCGTGGGCCTTGTTCCGATATACACTGTATATCGGAACACGGCCATAGTAAAATAATAGACCATTTATTCTATTAATGAAATAATTAAAAGTTCCGTGTATATATAACGTATCATTCTCGACAAGCGATCGTATTTTTAATAAAAGTATGTTATTCGAATTCGATATATTTTTCGTCCGATTTGAAAAATATTTGAACAGCTCTTGAGTTTTAGATATTTCATATACGAGTTCTGTAAAACGTTCGATAATAACTAGCTTCGTGTTTCATTTAATCTGCAAATATGTTAGATTGAAATGTCGTGTATAAAAAAAGAACTATTTTTTAAGTAAAAATTGTAACAGAGTATGGTCTGATTGCGACAATATTAGTCATTTTCCGAAATGCGATATCATTAGCAAAGCATGAATTATATATACTGCGGTATTTACAATCAATAGCTGTGTTTTCTCGTTAAATAAATGAGCTGTAGAGCCGGATATGAATAATAGCAATCGTAATTGTATGAGTATGTACAATCTCGTTTCAATTATTACAATCCGTCATTACGAAATCGGCATTATTTAGGACTGTTGATATGTATATATTCGGAGGGATCCGTCTCTCTTTCCCTCGTTCTCTCTTTTTCTTTCTCTTGTGTGTGACATTTGTAGTTGTATTGTATGGAAGATATGTAAAATCTGCTACTTATAACCGTATTTTACAATATTCTTTACAGAATATTCTTTTTATTTTATAATTACATTTACATTTACTTTATATGTTACAATTACATTTACATTTATATTATTCTTTATAGAATATTGTAAAATATCAAGAATAATAGATAAATCACTAATAATCACGTTAAAATTTTAAAAATGCTTTTTTCGCCTTCTAACGAGAAAGAGATAGAGAATCTACTGACTTCAATTTTAACATCCTCAATATTGGATCGATTTGACTGAGTGATATATTTTTTAAGAACAATTATATCATACCTTGACATGCAAAAATTTGCGGCCGAACTTTATACGTATTTATTATGTTAATATCTTATTGTGATTCGAAGCTTAATAGTGTTTAAAATTAAATAGTAGACTGAAGACGACTAAGTTAAGTTGAAACGTTTCATAATTAATTAGAAATTAAATAAAGAATTTATCGGTTATTCCATCTAATAATTACTCGTCATATTTGACCTTCCTATGTTAACATTCTATTGTTTAAAAATGCTATTTGCAAATGTATATATATTAAACAACGCAATACAAAGTCGCATCGCCGATAGAGGAAATAAGTTCTATTGGGACAACTATAAATTTACTTTATGCCACGGATTAAAATATGCAATTGTACTAATTAAATTTTTTACGCGTAGGGATTGCAGACCTAACAACCTTATTTAAAATAATCCTAATCCGCTTAATTAATAAAATATATCCGATATTAATAATTAGAGAATCGCTATCAATCATATTTTCAGTCTCAACTTGCATATAAATACTGCATCTTAGCTTACCGTTAAATTTTGCTTACGTTTTGCAATGCAAATCGACTTACCGCTGACTCCACAGGCAACTCCCTCATAAACAGATAGAGAATGAAAATTTAGTTCACCTCGAGCTGCAGCCATGAACGTTTATACAACCCTAATTATGCAAGCTTTAATACACTATCTTAAGGCGTTTACTCATGCCTGCAGCCCGGAATTGTCGTATCCATCGTCGCGATAGTGTCGGTAATTATGCAGCGTGTTACTACGTGAGTTCAGTGCGTGCGCTAATACATCCTTAAGTCCGACAATTATTGCACGCGACGTCGCAAATAGCGTCCAGTACAATAGCAATGAAGCACAGCAAGCAAGCAGGCCTGCATCGTCCTACTAACATTAAGCCCGCTTCAAACGCGCCAATAGAAATTACGTCGAACGCTTCGAGGAAGCAATACCATCGGATGCCAATCTCCGCTACGTTCCCCGCTCCTCGCCATTTCCCCTAACAACATTCGACAATGCAAGCTTCACTTAAGAAGTTTCCCTAGCGTACCTCGATGCAACATCGATATCAAGCACTCGGAGAAATAAATCCGTAATATTTTTCTTGAGCTCTCATCGCTATAGGTATATATTCTCGTCTTCAATTTTATACTTAAGACTTTTATAAAATTGTAAATATGAAAAACGATAGAATAAAATAAGTTCGGAAAAATAGATATTAAAATTGAAATTATATAATTTAAAGTAAAATAAATGTTTTCGCGTTTAATTGTCAGAAATATATAATAAGAAATAGAAAACAACTCGTTTCAATTTCGTTGATCCATATTTTTGAGTAAATCGGATTGAACTATAAAAAGTGCTAAGATCTAATCTAAGGTTCAGATTGAATGAAATTCGAACTGGATTGTCGAGTAATACACGACAATTCAGTATAAAGCGTCAGAGCTTATCGGAACAAAATTCGCGCAACGAAACGGAAAATCGACGGTGTTGGATATGCGCTCGTTATGAGCTTTTATAGAGCAGAGTTACGCAGAACTGCGACGAACATATTTCGCGGCACATAGCGCTTAAATTTTCACGAGTCCCTGCACTAACCATGAAATTGTTGTAAAACCCGTTTTACAACAAATTTCGATCGGCGAACCTCGCGCTTTCGCAGATTGTGCATTTGACAGCTCCTAACCCGCCCCGGTTTTGTACGTCTTGCATCAATCTACTGCACGACCGTAACTCGCAGCCCAGCGTTTCCATCGCTGAATATCCCTCGTCCTTTTTATTCCCATCTATTACACGGTAACCATATCTCGCTTCGGATACGCCATTGTATCACGTATAATGACATTAAGTGCCACATTTAAACGACCAATTAATTTTTGATTAGTGTCTCTGTATCTGTGTTTTTACTTCCCGTAGATTTCTAAATCATCTCTTCTTTTGCTTCACCTTTTTTTCTCAGAATGAAATTGAAGATTTTGCTTTTCATTATGTCTCCCGTTTTTTTATCATTATTCTATTGTACGTTTTAATTCAAGTTATTAATACAGATTCGGACTTTTGTGTCAATTGTCGTGGAAATCTCAGTGTACGTATCTACGGGGAATATATCATCAGGGTTTTTAATATACACGTCTGTCTTTCTACACGTCTACCTTTCTTCCTCTTTTTTCCCAACTTTCCCTTTTGTCTTTGTGTGTAGATATTTAAATCTACGCGCATCACATAGACACACACACACACACACACACACACATAGATACACACAGATAGAGAAGACGAAGTGGGCAAAATCTGCTATCGGGCGTCCCACTGCGAGGGGAACCCCGGAGGCCGGAGTTTATTAGCTCAACCCCCAGCTAGCGATGGCAGTGACGTAGTAACGCGTATAAAAAGACAAGTGTCATCAACTAAAAAAATTAATAAAGCATAAATACAGGAGGGTAGAGCGCACGATACATCGACGCGGCATAGTCGACACGGTAGACTGAAGATTGTTGATTTCAACGAACGAAAGGTTAACTAAATGCCAGCCGCTGCACTAGCACACAACTCGATGCTAAAATAGTAAAACGGCAACCCGAAGAAACCAGTTGTAAACGCGACGGTGCGTCGACGTCCGCTACGAAATCTTCGCTTTCCAGGAAGAAGAGTGCGGTTGTACTGATCTCGCAAAAACTGAAGACACTTGTATTACTAAACATTACCAACTTGGCAAAATTACGTATATTTATAATCGATCTGTCACGAGCGACTCCAATCCATCGCTACCGAAAGGGTACCCCACTGAGATTCCGTCCCCTTCCACCGTTCTAACAACATGGAACTCGGAATACGGAAAACATATAGGGGCGCCTCCAGCCATATAAACGAAGTGTGTTTCTCTATCACGACGGGGATAGGGGAACGTGCGGGGCCCCCCTTTAGCGAGTGGAAAGGGGAAACGCGGGAGGGGAAATACGAGAGCGGCTATTTGCACACCGCGAACGGTCAGATGACTTCGTTTGTGCCACCCCTTGTCGGCAGATGTCGGATGTCTTCCTGACACGGGACCACGTACGGGTCTCCCGCTCCCACTCGGTCTCTCCTTTCTCGCCTGTTTTCAAAATGGCAGAAGTACAAAGTACTTAAGGGCGTGGGCCGTTCGCTCCGACTATTCACGCCTGACCTTTTCATAGTGGGTCCGAGCGAGGGGATAGGAGCGACGGGCCTTACGCATGAATCCGTAGGATTCGCCGGAGTGGGAGGAAGTCGCTTCGAAATAGTCGCCCGGACGGTCGCCTCCGGTTTGCGCAATCATCCTCTCGCGGTCGTCAAGGCGCGCGATAATGAAAGGTAAACACACGTAACGGGATTTTAAATGAGAGCTCGAGAGCCGAGAAACAGGAGAGCCTAAGTCGACGAATATGAGCTCCGTAGAGACCGTAGCGAAATGATGTCATAAAAGGAGAGTTATTTGATAAATTCAACGAGGAAAGGAAGATTGAAGAGAGAAGCTTTCGCGGTCGATCACGATTGACGATCCGAATATCGCTCGTTCGCGGCGGCGCCGGGGAAACGAAAATTCTGCCGCCCGTAAAACGATCGGCTATCGGCGAACAGGTCAAAGTAAAATATTAACTTCGTTCATACACCCGTCGATTAGTGGGGGAAGGGAGGCGGGAAATTCGTAAACAAGGAAATTCGTGTGCATTGCGCGACGAAATTGCACGTCAAACAATCGAACGCGCCTCAAACAACGCGCGCGGCACTAATTTAATCCCTCTAATCGATCCGACCGTGCGGCTGCCACACGTGGCCGATTATTTTCGAGGGAAAACGCGGTTGGCGCGCTTCGGAAACGCGCGCAGCAACAATATCGAAAACCAATAATCAACGACAAATGTTGCCCGACGCCCGCCGCCCGCCGCCGTGCCGGTCCCCTCGCCCTCGTCCTCGGCCCGATCTTCCAGCGATGTAGTTTACACTCGGTCTCGATTAGATTACACGGGGCAGAGCAACAGGCAGATGTGGTATTAATCCCCGACGCAATTTATCGCGCTCGCGCCGCCTGAAAGAGTAATTCGATATCGTCGACGGCGGACATCGCGCGCTCGCACCTTCCATGCGAATTCGCTATTCGCATTAGTGATTTATGAGAAGCTAAATGATCGGCGATTATATCGCGCCGATAAGGAACGTGAGAAATGTGTACGCGATGCCCTCCCGATCGATATTGACCTTCGAGGGATAACGACGTGAGTACAATCACCTTGTCTCAACAAAATACAAACGTTCGCGTTCCTCACGTTGAGACTTCGACATAGTCTTCGCAAACTATGCAACATCATCCAAAAGTACCGCGTCTGAAGTTCGCTACAAAATCAGATGCAACAAAACACTAATCTTTCCAGGAAAATTTTTAACTACTTCGATTGCTTGAATCCGACAAGTTTTTCCTTCTTCTTCTTTCTTTCGTTGGATTCTCTGCTACTTTCCTTCTCTCTTTTACATGGCGGTTCATTCGGCGATGAAGTAACGATGAATAGACGAGTCGGGACGTTTTTCCGACGCGCATCGACTGATTGACGAAAGCAAATCGGCATAAATATTGATAAGCGGCGCGGGACTACGACGAAGCAGCAACCGCAGCTGCAGCAGCATCAACGGAAGAAGAAGTGGAAGAATACGAGCGAAGAGGCGGAGTGGAACAAGAAGAACGGAAAGCGAGAAGGGGGGCCCGAGTTCGTGACCAGAATAACGTCCAAGCCTCTCTCGTATCGCCGATGCATGCAAGAGCAAAAGATCCGAAACGATTCGAGCAACACCGGCACCGTCCGGAGTCGGCGATCCTCGCCGACTGCGCAAACCGCGCGTTTGGATACAACGATCCGCATCGCTTCTCTCGCAGCGAGGCGCTCCGGGAAGCCACCGCGGCGAGGAGACCACCGATAAATCGCGGCTTTGGGGCTATCTCGTAGGAGAAAGCGAACGGTAGATCCGCTTTGCGTCGTGTACGTTACCAGAGAAACAGATCCGCATAGGCGGATCTAGAGCGGAAGCGGGCTAAACGGAGGGTAAATATTGCCGACCAGAAACGCGTACACCGAAGACCGGCGATAAATCTGAATTCGGTAAGCTACATTCACCTGCGGATAGTAGCAGCCGTGAGAGATAGATATTATTATGAACCCGAAGAAAATTCGACACGGAAAAAAAAGCAACTGTCGTAGCTAAAAACTGCGTGCACTCAGAGAAAAGTCGTATCAGCAACTAGAAATTTGTGGACAAATAGCGCCTCAACTATGTGCTATAAAGTTGCAGTAACAACAACAAATAACTTATATGAATTAAGAAAACATAGTAATATTAACCATTTATAGTAAATCGTTGGATAAACTACATATTTGTCTGAATATTTGTCTAAACAGGAAAAATGTTGTCATAATATCTTACTTGTATGAAGTTTATATAACTGTGTAATTATAGTTGAGTCGCTATTTCACTATCAATTAATAGTTCACAAATGTAGTTAACGTGACTATATTTTTATAGTATTCAGTACTACTTTAGTTCCTATTACTTAAAACTATTACGTAAAACTAGTTGCAACCACTTAAATTTCAGAGTTGCCAAATTATAGTTGCCAGAACTATTTCGTTTTCTCTCAGTGTGTAGTAATTAAATTGCAGTCGTAATATATGGACAGCAAAATCTTATTGTTAGCTGTGATACCTATTTTATTGCTGTCGTGATTATAAATTTCTAAACTACAGCAAACATTTTGCTGTAGTTTAGAAATTTATAATCACGACAGCAAACACAGTTTAGCAAATCATGATTACACGGAGAAAATTTTATATTAAAAATTACTATGTATGGCACTAGCCGTGGACCATGCTAGAATTATAAAAATGTTTACTATGTTTACACAAAAGAGTTTAATAATTATTAATATAATAACATAGTAAAATTTTTTATAATTCCAGCAATGGTCCACGGCTACTGCCATACATAGTAATTTTTAATATAAAAATTTCTCCGTGTAGCTATGGTAGCGAAACATTTTTTTTCCGTGAAATAATGAGACGGGAATGCAATTAATCTGTAAAATTCGAGGGGTAGACGAACCGCTCACTCTCTTTGCGCGGCCGCGTTTAAATGCGGAGTCGATTATTCCGATCATAACGACATGAAACGAACGATCGCCGCTAACGTAACGAGCACATCCTATCGTCCCTCCCAGCGGATAGCCATTTTCCCCGCCGGGGAGAAAATTCCACGGGTGGTTGCTCCACACCGTGTTTCGGTATCCGCTTGGTGCGGCTCTTTATAATCAAGCCGGGGATCCGGAATGATTTTATTGAAGTGCCACGAACATAGTTAATCAACGTCAATCTAATTAAGCGGGGCAGGCGCGCGTCCCGGCGTGTATTTCCGGCGTCTTTCCTCTCGCTTTTCTCGCGTTGCGCATTTCGTACCGTTTTTTCCCGTCATAAATACCGATCGTAACGCAAAGGCCCGCAGGTGCGCGATCTCAAACAGATCGGCGAGGTTGCATGTAATTAAAATCTTCTTTACGGCCGTCGCCGAGCATGCGAGCGATCCCGCTTGCTCTATAATCATATCGCCTCGATGTCGTAAAGCGGATCGGAAATTTCCCTCAATCTCCGGGCAACTGCTCTCGGCCCAGTATGAACTTCGTTACTGGAGAATTAAAAAAAAAAACAAAAAGAAAGAGATAAGACCACGCACATTACAGCTACTTTAGATTATATAGTAATCTTGCATGAGGGTCCCTCATATAAACTAAAGCGTCATAAATAAACGTTCAGTATACAAGCTTAGATAAATAGTCTTTTAAATAGATATCAACGCATCATATATAATTTTTTTTATATATATAATATACTAAAATAACACACAATAAAAAATTATATTTCTATTCGCAGCGCCACTTTCTCTTTAAGCGTTCGATGAAAAATGATAAAACTTTAACGAGCTATGCGGTGAGATTGATATCCCTAAGTATACGCAAGGCAATTTGATAAATATCCTGGAAATCGGTACGGTTTCGCCTCGGGACTTTCCTTCGCGAGGAGAGGAACTTGGAGCAGGGAAAAGGAGCAGAAGGACCGAATCTGCTTCGTCACGTGGCGCAGCCTAACTTGGCACTGTCGGCCCGGTGATTTATTGCTCACCTTCCCCTCGCTCCTTTAACCCTCGATATTCCGGTTGCATACAATGAAAGGGATAGAGAGAAAGAGAAAGAGACAGAGGGAGAGAGGGAAAGAGAGAGAGAGAGAGAGAGAGAGAAAGAGAGAGAGAGAGCGCTTACCTCCATCTTGCCCGCCTCTTAAAATTATAATCAGTTTTACTCTTACTCCCGCCTTTCACTCCTTATTTCACGGGGAAATGTTGATTATCGACGCGACTTGACATTATACCATAGAATCGATACCAAGAAAGTTAGTATATGGAGCGTGCAAGTTTCCATATATAATTCATACATAATACATAATCCATACATAAATTTGGTATTACCAAATCGCGCTTGCGATTTATTTACCGTATTTCTGTCCAATTTGTTTTTACCTATTTCTAAAAAAAAATATATATATACACGGAAAAAACGATAAGGTTGCCACAACCACAATAATAGTAA
>NJRP01000040.1:334460-360388 GCA_003063835.1 Aphaenogaster floridana | reverse complement strand
CTATAATGATTAATAATAATTAACTATAATAATTATAGTTAAATTGCGGTTTTTGTAACTATTTTTTTGTTATTATTACTAACATTATAGCAGTAATAACTATAAAAATGGTGCACCTAACCATAATTATTTAACTTTTCATTATAGTCACAAATATCATAAATTTTTCTCTCAGTGTGATATGTATTGGTATTTTTATTAAGCATTCGGTACCACCGGGACGGAGGTAATTAACAAATATGATCTCGTATTTGCGCGTATTTAAATAATAACGCTCGTACGCATATTAAAAGTAATGTTGAAACTTCGCAAGATACATTTAATTGAGCGAGCCGGGATTAATTAACAAGATGGACGTACGGTACGCATAAGCGTTTAATTAGTACTATACGAACTCTTCCTCGTTTGGTGGACGCTGATTAACTATAACGATCTTTAACTTGAGCTGGAATTCGCAGTAATTAATTAGCTCTGACCATCGACTCTCCCTCAGTACGGAGGGAGAGTCTATAGAAAAGGACACTCCCATACTGGTTACAGGAGTCATTTGACCCGTCTTTCCCTTTCCTCCCCCCCCCTCTCTCTCTCTCTTTCTCGCGTCATATAACAAGATTATTATGACACAAAGGTGTAGTATATAAACACCATAGGATATTGAATTAAAATAGCAAGTCGCATAACTAATATCTCTGTGCGAGTGCTCATTTGTAAACTTTAATAGGCTTAAAATACAGCTAGGTAAAGTCACTTGTAAAAAAATTTGCATAACAGCTACATGAGAGAGATTCCATTGGCGTTTCTATCAAAGGCGAGAGAGAGGAGGGAGGAATCCTATTTACGCGAAATCTCGAACACAGAGATAATTATAAGCAATATCGCGTAGTTCATTCGAAGCTGTACTCCACGCCCGGACGCGATATTCAAAATCGACCAGCGTAAAACGCGGTCAATTCCGGTCACGCGCACGTGGGCTTTTTTAATCAAATATTAATTACCGTTCCTCGGGAGGGAAAATCGCGCGAGCGATTTCTCTGGGTCGCGCACACGTCTGTCCGCGACGCGACGTTCCTCGGGTCGTAATGAAATGAAACTTTCATGCGCGGGAGAGCGTCCAAGATAGACTCTCTCGCGTTACCGGAGAAATCCGCAGCGGGACGGTCGTTTTGATAGAGCAATTTCAACTTTCTCGACGAACTGTTAGCGAAACGCCGCGCCGGCCGACTGCTGGCGCGCGAGCGCGAGAGAGGAGGAGGAGACGTGTAACTGGAAAGTGCAGCGACTTGATGCCCTATAATCATCAACGGGTCGACATCCACGTTCTATACTTGACGATATTCCGTCGCGGAAATAAAGCCTCCCGCAGCGGAAATACAACGAAGCCCTCCGCGCGTGCAGAACATAAACCAACTGCGCAAACGCACAAGTAGTTTTGTGGCTCTCTCTTTGTTTGCGTGTTCGAAAAATTTCTTCGTCACTTAACTTTTTTATCTTTCTGAGCACGTGCAAAATGTCTATCTGCCAACAAGATTCATATAGCGAAGCGATAAATTTCTCGGATAATCGAGTCGACGATGAAAAATTATGACCGACCGCAGACCGACAGACGCGTGCTATGCGCTTGATAAATGCCAAGGTCGCGCTGAAGCTACTCCCCGGACGATTCACAAGTCGACCGCTTCCTCCCCCGTAATTGCATAGTTTATCACAAAGACTTTCTCTGCCGGCATTTTCATCAAAGGCGAGTAACCAACCACCTGAAAACCTCAATACAAACGCCTCTGTAAATCCCACCAACCTGTCATCCCTCTCTCTTCTGTCTCTTCATCTCTCTTCATCTTTTCGGCGACTCGTGAAAGCTCGTGGGGGCGATCGGGGAATCGAGTGGTGAACAAAAGGGAGGGGCCCCTGCTCGCTCGAACGTCTCTTTTTCGAGGCTGGTGCCCTCGATAATCGTCGGCCGGGCTGCGAAAATATCAAATGCAAATGGCTCACTGACACCCCGCAATCTCTCCCGTTCTGTCTCTCCTTCAAATCAGTGACGTAACCATAAATCGAATTTCTCCCTGACAAGAAGACTGAAGGAGATGCCATAAATATTCATTTGACGCTGCGACGGCGAACGATGCCGACGTTTTAGACGCAGCAGAATTTACACGGTATCTGCAGCATGGAACGGCATCGGCGATGTCTCTTCTCCCCTCACCTTCACGAGAATTACTAAGCCGTTCATGGGACGAGTATGGAGAATGATGTATCGTCGGTATTTGGGGCATAAAAGTGACAACGTTACCTGCAGCGATACAGACGGAAACTCGCAAATAGTGCACGTTTACTTTTGCTTCTTCGGCTCACCCGAAGTTTACTTTAAGTTAAGAACTCGAAGTCAAATATATATTGAGTTATACGCAAACGCGCATAACTCAACCTTAAGAATCTCTATCTAGATTGTATATCGGATGATATCTCACTGTTAGACAAAATTCGCATTTGTGATGCAATCCGGATGACAATTGCTTAAAATAATTAGGATTTATCGCAGATGATAGTCTTCTTACGATTTACGTCGTATTAAGATTTCCTTTTATTTTCAAACTTTTTATCTGGATACTATATCGTTATGTGCGATTGGAGATCTCGTAGTTACGCATTAATATATAACGCGCAGAGACAAAGCTTTCATAGAATACGAATGCATCTCATGGCCATTAGACTCGTGCATAAACGCGTTGCTCACATTGTCAGACGTTGATACGTCATCGTATAGCGACATTGTAATTCTGCTCGACATGTATTGATATCGCAACTAATGGTTTACCAGACAAAGAACATGTAACTACAGAAATTCGTACTAACCAACACCTTCCAGCTCGTGCGTCGATTTTTATAAAAAAGTATATTAATGTGTAAAGTAGATTATTAAAAATTGTAACTTTTAATACGCGATATGAATATTAAATATTAATCTTGAAAATAATTACAAACTGACAAAAATGGTAGGTCACTAATAGAACTGCGAGAGCCGATAAAAAAAATGGAGATGGAAATTAAATGTAGATAGAAGGCTCTCCCGCTGAATTTAACTTCGTAAAATAATATTAAGGGGTCTTCATTGCATTCCACGGTTTCATCGGGCTGGAAAGCTTTAATTAAATATCTCGGTGTAGGATTACTTACCGTGAAACCGATACCCACGGTGGCCGCAAAGTTTCCTGGCTGGAATCTTCCGGTATCGAACTGGACCAATAACGAAGTCTTGCCGACTCCGCTATCACCGAGGAGGATTGTCTGCAAGCACACACGCGAATGAACGCTGGATTACGAAAACTTTAACGATTTTACGGGAACGTTCTATCTGTTGCAAAGAAAAAAAAAGAATGCAATTTATATCCCGATCACGAATCTTTGGGAAGTTCATTTTCCAATTAATATATATCCTTCCCGCATACACGTTCCCCATTTTTCGCGGACCGTCGTGAATACTTCCTCAATTGCATTTTGCATTTTGGCGTAGGCGAGAACAAGCAGGAATACAAAAGAGGCGCTCGCAAACACAATTACGAGGAGCTATCAGTTTTCTAGCTCTAGTCAAGTCGGTGTGTCTCTCCGAGCGCAATCACGGTTCTATTTTGAGATTGTTTTGTCCATTGGACACAGCACCAACAAACAGAGAGAAATAGAGAGAGAAAGAAAGAGAAACAACGTGGTGATAAAGAGAAACAACGTGTATCGAATACACTAGTCGCAATAAACCATGGCAGTTCGCGTAATCAGCAGCAATGTCGAAGTCGATTGCGACGATAAGCGATCAAGCGTAGCAACGAATCGGAGAGTCCATCTTCCGTCCAATATCAATTCGCATTGGCTCGAAATCGAGAGACGCTTGTTTAAAACGGATCGATGCTACGGACTATCAACATTGTTCTCGATAGCAAACCAAGCGGCGATCTGTTTAAATGAGCACGCCACTAGATATCGGACTTGATGTGAACATATAGTAGTCTCCGCGATTCGATAAGCGTTAAGTTTTTTACGACGAAATTTAATGTAGACTCCATCTACTTTATCCCATCTCGTACGACACAAAATCTCGGATATTTCTTTTTTTATTCATTCGTTGCTCGCGATTTATGCCACGTGTGAGTATATCCCGGCTAAAATATCGGAAAGCGTACGCGTTGCAAAGCGAGGAATATAACAACTTCGCGGCAGATAATATATAACGGGAAGAAAGAAACTTGCAGAAACGATCTCTCCCACTTACTGTTGCGCACAGGGCCCACCATCGTTGTCAGACAATGGCGGTTCTGGCAGGAGATTGATACGTGCGCTTCGAGTGTTTCGCGCCGCGCGCGCGCGAAAATATCAATGCCATCGCTAACGGCGGGACAAAGAACAAGGGTTGCAATAACGCAGGTACGGCTGATGCCATGGTGCACCGATCTGGCAGGTGCGCCTCCATTGTCCTAGCGGTGGAGGCGCAGGATCGCAGGTCCCTCCCTCGTAAAACGTCAGCGAGCGGGCAATAAGTGGTTAAATAACACAAATGCTCTTGACACCCCTGCGCATCGTTCGCTGTTTTACTGCCGGCGAGAGGGAAAGAGAACCGGAGGGAGAGAGAATGGGAGAGAAAAATACCCGCCAGATATTGAAATATAAATGCACTTTTTTATGGACACACCGGCGGTATAATTTTGGACCTGACATTCGTGTGTGCCATGGCGTCCCATGATTCCCTCGGATTTGTATATGAACCACCGCAGCGTTCAAAATTTAGAGAGCCATTATTATTGATAGTATTCGCTCGGAGATAAATTCTCTCCGGAGCAACCGAATGAATGTACAAAGTATCGCAATGTAAAGCGTGACATTCAACTAAATATCCTAGAGTTTATAAAATCGCTGGAATACCGACTGCAGGACTTTCACACGTGTGTAAAAGAGGAAGATTAAACTCGTGACTGAGATAACTGCGACTGTTTTGCGAAAACGAGAGAAACAAAGGTGACACGATTTTGACGTTCAATTTCTCGTCACAGAGAAACTTTTTTCATCTCTCGTTTTATCGGGGACTACCTCCGTCGAAGGAACGGGACTTATCGCTCAAAGGTTGCGATTGACGTTTGCGAAAGGGTGTAAAGTAGCCACGCGTGAATGAATGCGTGAAAAAAGGCAAATGAGAAATGCGAAGTGTCGTCAAATGAGATACTTCGATTCAAGCCGACTCTCAGAATTTCATTTTCTCAACGGGACATTTCTGAGCCGAAAGGATCCTAAACCGTGTCACATCGCCGGCGTGGATTTATTATAATCCCCGGGCGTCTTGAGGCGACGCGGCGTCCCCTTCGTGACAGAATTTCCATTGAAAGATTCGCGGTACCCTCAGGGGGTGGTCGTGACGAGTGTCGGCGAATGTGTCGCCCTCAGGGGCGGAGAAACTTAATTCACTGCCCTCCCTATCTCATATCTCTCTCTCTCGCTCCCTCCTGCGTGATCCCCCTTCTCCCGTTCTCTCTCTCCCTCCCCCTCGTTCTCTTCCCGCTGTTGTAATCTACCTCTGTGTTCTCCCCATTTCCTCCACCCTCAGTGGAACCGCATTGTTTCTTTATAGATGGTTGTGCCGTCACCGCGCATTTTCAATTAATTGCCGGTAATCGCGGTGGGTGAGCGCGGAACGTTAAAAACTCGCTGCGAGCCGGAGAGGATTTCGTTGTGCGACGATTGCGTTGCGTAAAAACGCTTTTTAGAGGCTTACGCCGTAAGCTAGATGGTTATTTTTGTCGTAAACAAATTTTTGAAAATAAAACGTAAAAACGCAACGTTTTGCGAAGATTGACGGACATCAAAATCTTGCCTTGCTCATAAAATGTAATGTTTTTTTCACTTTGAAAATTGTTATAATAAATCAAATATTTACTCTGGTATCAATTAACGCATCGAAATACGCAACGCGTTAGTTAATTATTAAAAAATCTTATCAAAGATTATATAATTAATAATATGGTAAATCACGTATTTATTTTCCTTTCTGAAGTTCGTCAAAAGATTTTTATTTTCAATTATCAATTATATGAAAACTATCTCAGCATTCTCATCAAAGGAATTAATTAAAAATCACAGATAAAAGGAATCCCTAAAAATATCTGGTAATTTTGGGACATTCCGTATAGTGCGTCAGTGCTACGTAAATTTCTATGCAAAAGACCGGGCAAGTTTTAACTCTTCGGACAAAGGTACGAGATCAAACAGACTTCATCTATCCTTATCGGTGACGGAGAATTTATCGACGACCATAAAGTCCGGCTGCCGTTCACTTCTTGCAACGAATATGTTTCTCGCAGCCACCGCGGAACACCGTCGATTAACGATCTCGTGCAATCAGTCGCGATCATTGTTCCTTCGCATCTCATCAATCAATGTCGATTTACGGCCGTGCTTTTCGGAGTACGTAAATACATAATTATCTTCCTCGCGATCGCGCTCGTTACAATAAAGATTTATCTGTATCGCATCATTAGAGTGCATCAAAGTCGAAATTAACTTGTAAGTCAAGGATTTTTTTGTCCCTTTCCATATCCCTACCTGTAACATGATTATTTATGTTACAGTAAAACTTGAATTTGCACGTAACTCATGTCGCGGAAGATTATACACTAAAGAACGTGGTACTATAATTAAGGCCGTAAGTTACAATCGACATAGTCGTCGGCTAATCCGCCTTAAACCTGTACTTCCGGCGAGAGCGCGGGGCTGTCAATTATTAATAATACCTACGGGCCCTTCTTAGTCGAGTATATCTCGGGACGGCTCGTAACCGCGACGGAAGTGTAAAGCTGGGTACGCGATCGGTTACGGAGCCGTCATAAAAGTGCGACCGTAAAACCGACGTACCATGAAGACAAGCCGTAAAGATTTACGGACGAGATGTTGCGGGATTCGCAGGCCGTCGCGTTCACCGATAGTACTCGGATCCTGCCGAACGAGTCCTTTCTGCATGGTTTCCGATGAAGTGGAAAACCGTCCCGTGACTGTCGATCGAACGGTTTGTCATAAGCGCGCTTCATGTTATACGCTTAGTAAAAAATACTTTCACGGAATATGGACGTACGGACGTACTCTTTTTTATTAAGTACCGCCGTAAAAAAAAGTAATTTATATTGTAAATATGTGGATTTTATAAATTCTGAATTCTTTTCTAGAGTACCGCTACACTGAAAGAAAGGCTTGGTTATAAAAATCCAGGCTTAATGTTACCAAACACCTTGGTGAAATAGTATCAACTAAACGTATAAGTATTACATAATTTAGTTGGCTCAACTAAACAAAATTTGCTCTTTTATAATTTATAATTATTACAAATGTTTATAATTATTCAAAATTATAATACGCTCGTGTTTCTAAACAATAGATTAATAAATAGAAAGGTCAATATAAGACGAGCATTTGTTGGATAGAAAATCAATAAGTTTTATCTTTTATTAACATAATGTGATTAAATTAGATACGTTTCGACTTACTTAGTCGTCTTCAGTCTAATAGTTAATATAGAAAAATCTTACAAATATGATGAGAGATGAAGATATATGAAGAAATCGATCATCCATAATGATGTGACGATGTAAGATGTGTTTCGTTGCTGACATAAGTTACATTTCCTTGTCGAAATTCGATCCAATATTGTGAAGCGTCAATAAAATGAGGTAGATTCTCAATCGTTAGAAGGCGAAGAAAAGGTGGAATCCTTGATATAATAATACATCCACAGCATTATAAGAAGGAATATGTGTATACGCATTTTTAACTATACATGTTGCGACAGTCGTTATCCATCATACACAGCAGCAACATGTATAGTTAAAAATGCGCATACACATATTCCTTCTTATAATGCTGTGGATGTATTATTATATCAAGGATTCCACCTTTTCTTCGCCTTCTAACGATTGAGAATCTACCTCATTTTATTGACGCTTCACAATATTGGATCGAATTTCGACAAGGAAATGTAACTTATGTCAGCAACGAAACACATCTTACATCGTCACATCATTATGGATGATCGATTTCTTCATATATCTTCATCTCTCATCATATTTGTAAGATTTTTCTATATTAACTATTAGACTGAAGACGACTAAGTAAGTCGAAACGTATCTAATTTAATCACATTATGTTAATAAAAGATGAAACTTATTGATTTTCTATCCAACAAATGCTCGTCTTATATTGACCTTTCTATTTATTAATCTATTTATAATTACAAAATGTTTTATTATTATTATTAAAATCGGTAATAATAATCAAATACTTCAAAAGAAAGTAAATGCATCTCACAAGTTTACCAAGAATTTTTTTTTCATATATAAAAAAAGATTAATTACATGATGAATACCTTCGTGGGTTTTAAATTCTGAATTCTTTTTTAGAATACCGCTGTAAAAAAAGATGTAAGTACATGGTAAGTATCTTCGTGGGTTCTAAATTGAAGGATTTTCGTTCTTTTAGAAATACGACGTCAGTTCTTCAGAGAATCCTAGCAGTCGAAAAGGAATCGCTCGTTAACAAGCGAATGCCATAATCCACGTATCGCATGCGGGTCTCGCGTTGCGATTTGCATGAGGCGTTCGCGCACGTTAAAGCGCGTGCACGTGCGACCGCGATGCATGCGCGTATGCGTGAGCATGTGCGTGTGCAGCGTGTATCGCAGTACAGCAGTCGCGTTCGAGAACGCATGAGATATCACGTTACGCGCGCATTTAACGGCGAGGCACTCGGAGCTCATAAAAAAAAGAGAAAGAGAAAAACAAACGTGCGTGACACAGTATGTGAAAGAGGCGTCATGTACGCAGCGTAGCTCGATAAGCACCGCTCTTTAGACGAACGTGGATGTTAAATGGACAAATAAATATGGAAAAAGAAAAAAAAGTCGTTTCACGCGTATTTCAGCGTGACAGTATTTTACGGGGAAATTTGCGCGCCGTTCGCGCAAGCTGTGCAGCACGAAGTCTTCTTCATCCGATAAACAGATCGAGGGACTTGTCAACGGATAAAGATCTGTCCCGGCAAGATTGCACCGTTTGCGCGACGACCGGAAACCCTGCCGCGAAGGAAATACTCGCGACGGAAATTTAGAGAACGCGAGCCGCGCGAGAAGGAACAAAGGGAGACAACGCGGAATGCGGGAATTCCAGTTGGAGCATGATTTTATGTTTCGCATTCTGGTTGCGCGAAATCTACCATGAAGGAAAACACGGGGAACAGCCATATAGATTCAGAAGAATATTCGATAATCATATTTATACGGAAGGCAGAATATTCGCGAGAAGATTCAAGAGGGAAAAGAGAGAGAATATCCTTTCCGTATATATATATATATGAAAATTTTAAAAATTATATTAAAAAACAATGATGATTCTTATTAGAGAAATTTTATTTATTATATCAATACCAGATTAAATAATGAAAATACCATTAAAAATAAATTCTATCGTCAGCAAAATATTTTTTCGGAGCTAAATAACGTCACTGATATTACCATGTGGTATTACCATAGTTTTTCTATTACCATGCTTTTTCCATGCGCGACTCTAAAGGCTCTCGAAGACTCATTCGCATTTTCATATCCAGCGGCTTTCAGATGCGGCAGCGCCACGCACAATGCCGCTTTTCGCGTGTGTCGTCGCGACATCCAATGGCGCGACAAGGTCGTGTACATTCGTATGCTAATCGTCGACGAGGTAGAAAGAGAGAAACGCGCGGACGAAACAGAGGAGACGACGACGACGATTCGCGCGGCGATACGACCGATAAACGCGAGCGTGGATAGCTCGAGTACGATTCGCGTTTTGCATTGAGCATCAATGCGCCACGCAGCAATGAAGATTAATCAGATAATCGATGCGAGCGTTAATGTCGCGTGCACTGGCCATGCAAACGTAAATTGGATGTATTTAAAACGTATTCGTTATTTGAATCCGAAAGCCGAATGATGATTTTAAAACGTATTCATTATTTAAATCCAAAACCCGAATAATGATTTTTAAATTCGAGATAAATCGATTGCAACAAAATTTTAGTACTAAATCTGTTATTAATATTTGAGATTATAAGCAAGTTTTAAATTACTACACTGAGAGAAAAATTTTTTCAAATAGAAAAAATACCATATCTTCTTAAAACCATATCTTTTAATACAAGTATTTGTTTGTTCTATTTAAATAAAAATATTTAGTTTTAAGTAAATACACATGTTGTCATGTTGTATATTATTTTGTACTTTTACATTTTTTACATTTAAATAAATATTTTATAAATAACCTAATAATATTATTAAACTTAACTAAATTGTTTTCTAATTTCTAATATTAAAAAATCTGATTATCTTGAATATAAAAATGATCAAACAGTAAATATTTTCTAAAACGAAAAGAAAATAAATATTTAATTAAAAATTATAAATATTATAAATATTATAAATATTTCAATCAAGAAATGTTAAGACTTGAATACAATAAGTAAGCTATTAGGACCCACCGAGTAAATAATTTTTTTGTTAAGTAAAATTTTTTTATATCAAGATATTTTTTCTCTCAGTGTATATATTACATTATTATTTTACTAATACATTATTATTTTAGATAAGTAAATTTTAGAATTTTAGATACGTAAATCCATTATTAAAATCGCAAGTCGCGCGCTTTTCTATCGCAAAACGTGACGTTGACTGTGTTCTGCTTTCCAGATATATTTATTGAGAGAATTTTCAAATTTTACAATTCTCGTAAATAGAAAAGCATTTTCTCAAAATATTTTTCTATTTATGAGAATCGTAGAATTTGAAAAATTCTGCTCCAGGGACTCCTATATCCGACTCCTGGACAGATTAACTCCCCTATGTTGGGAAAAGCGAGCAGTCGTCGGTCGTGATATCGATCACATTTTCACGCAAGTGCGTGAAAATATGATCGATCACGTGGTGTCCGCTGTCAAAGCGATTTCGCCCGTGCGGTTATCCGGTGTACGCTCGCCTTGGTGTTTACGGTATTAAAAGCCCAACGGTATTTTGCGATCACAAATACGAGCTGCGTGATCGTGTATCGGTTTCAGAGTACGCCGCAATGAATCGAGCCATTTGCGAGTGCACGTGCATGCGCTTGGTGGTGCTCGGCGACGGCGCGACGAGAGGCAATGAGCACGCATCGCTGCACGTACGCACACGTACGTTGCACATACGTACGCTCGTCATAATCCATTTCAATTTCGCGACATCATTTGTCATTTGCATTTATCATTTGTCTCCTGTAAAAACGCTAATTCTCGCGTCGTGGAACCTCCCAAAATATGCCTACATATTTTATAAAAATAAGGAGAAAACAAGCAGTTAAGAGCCAACGCAGTAATTGTTGCGCAAATAATATATTACTTAACAAATTGTACAGACGTTTTGATCCGGGTTTGGATCTTCTTCAGTGTATAAATCAAAGGATTTATATAATCATGTTGAAGTCATTACGATGAAAATTAGGATTTCAAAAAACCTCTCCCTCCATGTACGTCAAATGATTTTTAGTCACCAAGGTTTGTGAATAAGTCCATTATAAAAAAGTTTTGACAAAGTCACTTGTTAATATGAGTTTCATCTCGACTGGTTGAATTTTCCTCCTTTCTCTCCATATTCAAAGAACTTTTTTAAAACAAATTTTTATAATGGACTTACATTTTATAATTGACAACACTTGGTGACTAAAAATCATTTGACGTACATGGAGGGAGAGGTTTTTTGAAATCCTAATTTTCATCGTAATGACTTCAACATGATTATATCAATCCTTTGATTTATACACTGAAGAGGATCCAAACCCGGATCGAAACGTCTGTACAATTTGTTAAGTAATATATTATTTGCGCAACAATTACTGCGTTGGCTCTTAACGGCTTGTTTTCTCCTTATTTTTATTTTATAATTTAGAGCCTTATCCAATACTTGTTTAATTTTTAATTTACGCTACATATTTCAATTCTTTTTTACACAATTCCGAAAACTTTTGTGTATCCTCTCGCACACAAACGTAAACGAAAAATTAAGATTCGCTACGTCGAATGTCGAGTGTCAAAAATACCGTCTCGAAAATAATTTTCACCATGCACTGTTGGTCGCGCATATTTTTACACTGTTGCATATTTCATAGACGTATGTTTCGTCGTAGAATTTCTCACTGTTATATAGCACAATGTTTTATTTTTACAATTTGTACCGCAATCTTTATTTTCGAAATATGAGATTTTTAATACTACCTTTAAATCCTTCTTCGAATAACAAACGCCTCCGACGTTATTACGAATGCAACGAGCGACTTTCATCCTGTAATTTACACGAGCCGCAATCTTATCTTAAAATGTGTTGAAATTTTTAAGTTCTTGCATTTTTCCTCAAATAAGAATTACTTCCGCTATCAAATTCTTAATCCTAACAGATTCTTTGTATTTATATTTGCTAACTTTTATTCGGCTATTTTGCATTCCTTCTAAATAAAACATAATGAAACTCAAACACATCACTAATGTAATTTTAAAAGAAATGTCCTCGAAGATAAAAATCGTTCAATATACGAACTGTTTCGATATAAGTCTTGTCTAGTATCGTCGCCATAGTAAAGTATGAGGACGATTTCTCGTTTTATTTTACCCCTTCAAATATTACATAGCGCCTCACACGTAACAGTACCAGGTCCCGACGACGCAAGTTCCTCTTCCTCCTTCGTTGTCGAGAAATCTCACGAGTAGACAACGCCATGCGCGATAAAAATAACTCGAGCCGCACGGTCGTGGTCGTCGAGCGCTTGTTTAATAGAGGCTCGCTGTGTTCCTCGATGCAACAGCTGCGGGTGGTTAGATTATTACCGAACGGGATTGAATCAGCCAAGCACAAAATGAACTCGAGCCCGTGCGATCGAGAGTACCATGCCACGCGCGCTCCTTACAAATGGGACAAACTCGTCGCCATTAAAGGAAAGAAAAAGAGAGAGAAAGGGAAACATTTACAAAGTTTGGAATTACATTAAACATTCGCGTGCTATTAAAGAGCCAACTCGTCCTCTCTTTGAACGAGGCGAGATCGCAAACGAGAGAGATATTTATTTTTTAGAAATCAGCGAGAGGGAGAAATGGAAATTCGCGATTTTTCTTATTCCCCGTTCAACCACAGGGATTATCTGTCGTAAAAATGGACTGTTATGATTATGATTACAGTAAGAATACGTCGCAAATATGCTTGTCGCTCTTTGCCTGGCATGCCCAACTCTAACTCGAATAATTTATCAACTACTGAGCTTCTCGGTTCAGCCAACCCGGCCGGAATATCAATCGAGCCAATCCGCCTAAAAATTCGTCCAATATTTCGATATTCGATGGTAAAGACGATCGAGGGACGTAACAATCGTGAGATTACTGTTTTCCCAGAAAGCTTACTCTTGCAAATCCACTAATACCAAGCGTTTCTCTTATTTTAACTTTCAGATGCATAAGAGAAATTTTGAAGACCTTGCGGGATTTATTTTTGATAATATTCTTCTAATATTTTCGATCAAATTTTTTTCTTTTAGGCAATGATTAGAGAAATTTTAAGACTATCAACAATATTTAATTAAAAATTATCACAGTTATTTTTTGCTATTTGAATTCTTTTCTTTCAAAATTCATTAGACAGTTGTACATCAAAGAATTAATTCTAAAGATCATTGTACAAAAAATGTAAGCAGAAACGATAATGGATCACGATCAAGCATTTTTCATGACCCGATTTACTATTCTCGAGCCTGATCATGTTCGGTCGATTCACTTAATATTTAAGTTCCACCGCTCACGTTTCTCGTGTGCTATGATCTTCAGTCAAGAAGTCATCCATTATTCCCCGACAAGAAGTATCATCGATCAACATCTTGGGAAAACGCAAAATTTTACGACGAACATTCCAAAGATTCCAAGCGTGGATCAAGTGACATTCACAGGAAACTTTATCGTCGCGGTTATCGTCCCTGAATTACCATTATCGCGGCTGCGTATCTACGAGTGTGACTTCTCTTATCGAGGAATCCGTCGTGCCGTTTCCGGGGACGGTTCGCAGTGATTGTATGATCGTCACGACTAACACGAAATCTAACGAGCGAACGCGGTCCCGTACGCGGAAAGATTGCGCATCTTTCTCGCGGCGACCGTAAAACCGCGAAGGACGTCGCTATTTCTTGCGGTAGATGCGGTCACTCTTCGATGCAACGGCTTCGTTCTCCTGCTTTTGTCGTCATCCTTATTGTACGTCTTGAGGCCATCACACATAAAATTCCATAAGGACGTAGATTTTAAGGCGTAAGGCTTAAACATATAAACCGAGGGGTAAACCGCTGACCAAAATTGTGTACACCAATGCCTAGTAATGCCCAAAATTGGGCATTACTAAGTACACAAAGTACACAAAAGTACACAATTTTTGGGCATTACTAGTGAATTTTTTATGTAATGCCTATTAATGTACCCTACACCCTTACGAAAAAATACACTTAATCATACGTTGACGGTCCGAAATAACCATCAAATCGAGTGTAAACACTCAAATTTGAGTGTTTCATGAAGGTTTACACTCAATTTAATGGTTATTTCGAACCGTCAACGTATGATTGAATGTATTTTTTCGTAAGGGCACTGAGAAAAAAAATTTTGTTGAAAAACTAAAATATTTAGTCCGATACGTTCAACTAAAACATTAGTTGGTTTAACTAAACATTGATTGAATTAAAAAGGTATAGTTCATTTTTTAATCAAAAATTAGTTAATTATTCAACTAATGTTCAGTTAAACCAACTAATGTTTTAGTTGAACGTATTGGACTAAATATTTTAGTTTTTCAACAAATTTTTTTTCTCAGTGTAGTAATGCCCACTAATGCCCCAAATCTGTACACCGTAATGCCCTCAGCGGTTTATCCCTCGATACAGACCAATCACAATCAAAATTGTGGTCTTACGTTTAGAACGCTCGACTGTGATTGGTCGATATGATTAAGCCTTACGTCTTAAAATCTCATTGCAGATACCGTTTATGTGATAGTATTTACTCTTCGTTGGCGCCGTCGATACGTAGTAGGATCGAGGATAAAGCCGGAAATCGGCTGACGAGATAGCTCACCCCGCGAACGGAATGCCTCGATGTCTACGTGTACATGCCGTTGGTCTCGCCGCTTACGTCCTCCCGCCGTCTTTCTGCATTACCACACGGCCGCTAACTCAATTGGTATGCGACTGCGCGAGCCCGCCAGATGCACGACCGCCGTTGAGGTCAGTGTGCGGTGCGTTGTCTAGCCGAGTTTCAACCGAGCGTACGTGCCGTTCGTGAAAAAAAGATATGCGCGTCTCTCGGGCTCGCGAGTCTCCGATCGGAAAATCAATCTCGACCCCGCCGATCCTCTGAGAGCCCAGAGGTTCGCATTTTCGCGCGTCGTGGAAAATACCGAATACATATACATATATATTGCGACCGTACTCGCGAGTGCGGAGCAACTCACTCGCGGCCCCGATACCCGGAAAGTATCCTTCTTAAACGCGACTCACGCTTCGACAGCCACAAAACGGTAATTGGGCGCCAGGCACGCACAAGTCGTGCCACTCAAAAAATCCGAACGTTATTAACTCACAATTACGGAAAAGTCGAGCGGGGTCACGAGTCACGACGGCGGAATCCGGTAGCTCGGAATTGGCAGAGGGGCGGTTCGTTAGAGGCGAGCGGAGAGAGGAAGGCGAGAAGGACGAGTAAATTAATAGTCACCCTTAACAATGAACAATTGGCTGGGTTCAGCAGAAAAAGCAGCTTTGCAACTATTGTAAGATTCTTTAATATGATTGATTCTTGCCTTTGGTTCCTCATGGAGTCAAAGTGTATAAGTGTATAAACCAATCATATTAAAGAATTTTACAACTGTTGCAAAGCTGCTTTTTCTGCTGAACGCAGCCAATAACAAATATATTTTCGTAATCATAGCGATATTCAACAATCTAACACGGGGTAACGTAATAATTTCAAACGCAAATCGCCGGGCATACGAGCTCAGTACGCGAGGATCTCGACACCGTCGCCGGCTCATCATTAAGGTTCGGTATACGTTAGCTAGACGGTATTCGCGGGATATTATACGAGCGACTTATCTCGACGTGGTCGTATCTCGCGACCAGAAATCAAGGCTCTCGCCGTAAGACGAGCGTAAACGAAAAGCGTTACCGAAAAACACAGAGAAATTCCGAGCGAAATTAATGACAATACGACACAAAATTCAAGGAATAAACAACGCGACAACACAGACGATACGCTATGACGAGGCTGCGGCGTCGACAAGCGCGGGAGAGACGAGTTCTGCAAATCTTTAAGACGCGAGATATCGGTGGGAGCGGCGAGGCTTCTAATTTTCCCGGAAAGAATTATCTAAATACAGCGGCAAATCGCCGGAACGAAACGTTATTACGTCCGAAGCCTCGACACGTAACTCACACGATAATTGCGGAATCGACGGCTTTACAAAGGTCCATTCGTCTCACCAGCTCGGCAGACGATCCTCGCCTCGGAAATTAGCACGGTAGCCAACTATCCGGGATCCTACGTCCTCGTACCACGATAGCCTATTCGGTAGCGCACAGTGCACACCACAGCCAAGAGCCGGGTGGAAAATCCGCGGGAGGCACGCCGGGCGGGCTCTCCCTACGGGGCCTTATTGCTCCTTATTGGCCCCGATCCTGCGCGATTTTCGGCGGCCGGGCGAATCGTGTCGCAGCCGCGTATCCTGCTATTGTCGGCGCGAAACTCGAACCGTGGACGGCATCCTTGGGCAATCCGCGAGGTCCCGTCGGACTTTTCCCCGATGTTTCGGATGGCCTGCCTCTTAATTCTCCTACGGGAGCGGCGGCCTCCGTCCTCGGGTTCCGTGCCGCATCTCGGCTGGGTCTCCCACCCGTGGTTGGTGTGGAGAGGCGCCTTCCCTTCTTTGGCCTCCACGTTCCTTGCACCGAGCAGCTCGGTATTTCGTTCTGTAAAATAGCTGTGCACAGTAAATGTGCCTCAATGGGGATAGGGGTGGAAAGAGCGATACAACCTGCGTGCTCCGCGTTTGCGTTTCCTTCGTTGGTCCATAGACTTCCCTCGATGCTCCTCCACCAGCCGGGTGAGACGTCCCTACGATATAATTGTTACTCCACGCGGGAGCCACCGGTAATCGCGAAATAATGCACGCGGAAAGAAAACGAAATTGCGCGGAAAAATTAAGCGTTGGTTCGGACGCGCTCTCTCCCGAACCGGGAGGTCGCAGGATCCGAGCAATACCTCCGTGGTCGGGTGCCTTGACCCCTGTGACGGCGCCCGCAAAAGGCGTCACGTCACAATATGCATGCGAGAATTTCATTGAATAATTTTTATATCTGTCAGATTTATCAGAACGTGCAGAATCGAAGACAAAGTATAATCGAGGCCGTTGAACGCAGAACAAGATGAAACGTACGTGGGTGGAAAAAGAGGGGAAAGGCAACGCAGTTCTCTCCCCTTAATTCGATATTTATCTTCTCCTTCCCGGGGAGAATCTGCAAAAATCAAGCTGGTTGCTGCGCTAGGGTCTTCAATTATCCTTTATAGGCGGTACGAAGTGAGTACTGACGAGGTGCCCGGACGGCCGAAGAAAGTGCAAGGCAAGAACCGGCTCGAGAGATGGTAGACCCCCTACCGGTTTTACTTGGTCCCCCTGTGTAGTAGCTTATTCAAGCCCGCCGCCCCTCTCTCGGTCCCCCCACCCCTCCCATCGCTCTTCCGTCCCACGTTGAGTAGTCACGAGAGAGAACCCTCTCCTTAATTGCAGCGGGGCGACCGGAAAAAAATGCCCGATGGCTTCTGGGTTCTACTTTATTGCGCGCTGAGTCGCGCATACGGCTCGGACATAAAATTAAATGTCACGCGCGGAAAAGTGCCACGGGGGCCACGATCGCGTCCTATATTTAGCGCCTGTCGCGCGAAGCGTTATCGCTCCCGGCTGATCTGAGCTGATCAGGAATTCAGCTTCGATGGATCCTAGCAATTTTGCGTTTGTCTGTAATGAACATTCGTCGCACGACATATCGCATGCAATGATCAATTATCACTAAGTATTATCAAGGACAATTCTAAATTAGTCGAAGGCTCTGTCGTTAAGACATTAAACTAGTCTTATAATAATTCCACAATAATTATTCGCTGTGTTATAATGTGTTAGAAACATGTTGAACATTTTGTTTCTCTTTTCATCATGTCATATATTGATAATGCCTGTTCCTTGTTATCGCGCTCCGTTCAACTTCGTACTTGTATTCGTTGTTCGTATATGAAAATCAAAAATGAAAGAATAAAATTTTGAAGTAAATCCGAATGCTGTAACTTTTGAAAAGGAATAAGAATGAATGTAAAAACGTATACAATTGTGGAAGATGATCTTGTCCGTAGATTTTGTCAGACTTAAGCCGAAGCTTAGGAAGCTACGGGTGTTACCTAACGCGCGTAAATTTATCCGCGAATCGCGTTCCACCGGATGCGAATGAAGACGACGAAGGAGCAGATAAGAAGGCGGCGAAGACAGAGGAATCTTACGACGAGCTGGAAGCTCGCGACGCGCTCGCACGCTCGTGAACGAGGAGAAGGACGTGACGAAGCGAAGAAAAAGACGGAAGAGAGTGGATGGCGGGAGAGAGAAGCCGCGAGGAGCGTGGAAGAAAACGAAGACGCGAAATGAAGGACGGGGGAATCGTCTCGGGGGCCGTACCACGGCTACCACGGACCTCTGGCATTCCCGATCATTATTCCACGGGTTTGCCGAGGGAGAGAAGGCCGGCTTGTCCTTGGCACGGAAGGCAAGGTTAATCCCATTGCATCTCGGAAGCGCGGTGATCTACCGATCGACGAGGATTCGGTTTTGCAGACACATTTTGCGCGCGCATTTCGCCGCCGAATTACACGTGTTCACGTATCGGTTCAAGGCGATTTATCTTATCATGAAAGAGCTGAGACTTTGTAAAAAGACGATCTCACTTCTTAATGTACTGTTTGTAGGTGAGAGTATTTAAATTAATTCTTTTCGAATTAATATAGAGGGTTATGCCATGTCTTTGAGGGCTCGTGCTAAGAGACATACCTTGTGCGCGAAATTATCTTCTCTCTCCTGATCCCTCTTCAAAGCGCTTCTCACGCTGTCGAAGTCGCTCGTTGTCTTAAAAGTCGTGCTGTAGTTGTTACTGAGCACCTCGGCAGGTGGCTTATAATCACGGTATCCGGTAGGTGAGGGTGTCTTGTCGAGGGGTCGTTCCACGGTTGCGGGCGTAAGGCCTCCGGAAACGACATTCGTGACGACGGAAGAGCGATCGTCATCCATTTCGAATACGTCGTCGCTCATGCTATCTTCTGTCACAAACTGCGAATCATAATTAACACAAAATCGCCTTTAAACATCTCTGAATATCGCCAATCAATGTAAATATAGTTTTTAAATTACTTAAAATATTATTTGTAAAGAGTACAGCTTAGTTTACAGAAAAAATCATTATCATTAATGTTCAAAATTAACTAACAATGACTTTAAGAAGTGCGAATAATATTTAGCTGTTCAAATCCCGTAGTATGCAATTCTTGCGGAAGTCTAAACGGGCGATCGAGAAAATCAAATTCGCTACGTATTTTACTATGTATTTTATTTTCTTAAACCCTTTGATCGTTTTCGAGTGTTGGTCGTGAAGAAATCGCTCGCGGTATTTCTACTCGCAGTAACTTTCCGTAAAACGAGTGCCGCTTGTCGCATTATCGAAGTCTACCGGAGAAAACCAGTTCGGCGGATGCACTCCGTAAATGCCATCGCCGCGCAGCGAATGCTGAAATAACTGTCCTTCGATCGACCGACATCTCCATCTCCGAGGAACGTGCCGTAACGCCACGGCCTTGTGTAGTACTTAAAGCCAATTAGTAACTAGTCCCGACGGCCCCGATAGAGTGGCTAGATTACTACATGGTTGCGCGCGATCATAAAATGACATGAGGATGGGCACCTGGACACCTTTATGAAGTCGCGAATGCGCAGCGATTAACTCGCATGTGACATCATGGACTCAATCACAGGCGAAAAGTACACTGTCCGACACGGATTTTAGATCATGAACCAGACAGGATAATTCCTACGGATTTTTTGCCGCTGAAAACGAATCCGCTAATGAAATTGCTCTATCACGTCACATTTTTGAGAAACTTGGACTTAAAAGTACCGAAAATGGCACTTTTGGGTATTTTTGAGCTAGAATAGCTCAAAAATAATAGCTAAAAAATATGACGTGATAGAGCAATTCTACAAACAAATTTGTTTTCTATACCAAAAAATCTATAAAAGTCATTTATTGTGTTGGCTGCTTTATGCAAAAATTATAGTAGATAAATTAAAAGAAAGGACTTAAATAATCCTTAAATAACCCTTTGAAGATGGTTGTCAAATATAATTTGTTTAAATAATCATTATTTTTAAACAATATATGAAAAATTTGATTTGAATAAAAACTATATAGTACCATTGGATTCTACGGAAAAAATATTGTATTACATTATTTTTCCGCTATCCCATTTGTTGTAAAAAAATATTAAATATTAAAAAATTCGACATGGACAGAAGCGGTGGTGGAGATAAAAATAGTTTATAATGTTTGTATAACACATAATTTCTATGTTTTTAATTTATCTATAACTGTAACTTTTAGCACAAAGCAGCCAACACAATAGGTGACTTTTATAGATTTTTTCGTAGAAAACAAATCCGTTTATAAAATTGCCCTATCACGTCACATTTTTGAGCTATTTTAGTTCCAAAAAACCCCAAAATACCATTTTTGGCTTTTAAGTCTAATTTTCTTAAAAATGTGATGTGATAGAGCACTTTTCACATTAGCAAATTTGCTTTCAACGACAAAAGATCTATAAGAAATACTTTGTCTGGTTTGTGGTCTAAAAAAAAGTTTTTTGTCGGACAGTGTTATCATAAAGACTCTTAACTCATAGAAAACGTTTGACATATCCGAAGCGTGATAACGCGAAAGACTCGTCACGCAAACGTGTCCGCGACGTCTCCGTCCCGACGTCGTGACGTCGACGGCGTCGCCTCTTGAAATTGAAAGGCTCGCGTGGAATCGATAAATTTACATGGCGGAAGGCGACTGGCATACATGATTTATGGCACTGTTCCCCGCGAAGAGGTACCGAAGAAGTCCGATATAATCTCCCGGGTAGCCAACACTTCCCGCTGAATATTTTAGCGGGTACGCTCCATGAAGGTTACTTTAGCGACGTCTGACTACTTCGATTCTTCATGTCGCGCGCCTTAATGGCCTTTATCGATAGCACGTACAAATGATAGCGTAAGCGGCGGATTACTATTATCATCGTTACATTAGCTCTCGTATCTCGATTACTGGCATTACGAATTCAATATCTCGGAGCTACATTTTATATCGGAATATATTTTATATGTGGAAAGATATTTCATATAGAAAGTATATTGTATCATTCTATTCTATATTCTATTCTATATGTATGTATATATATATATATATATATATATAATTTTCTATATAATATTTCTATATAATAATTATCTATTCTATGTATATATAGTATATATAATTTTCTATATAATCTGTTCCCGATCTTTTCTTCCTCTTGTTTTCGTTATATAAAATAACATCGATTTTGTAGAACTGAGTACTGATCTCGAGATTTGAATTAATTTACATCATAGTTATGCCACGCAACAGTATAAGACAGAGATGCCATGATAATGAATACGCGCATTGTCCCGAACTCGCTTCCCTTCCAAACTAGTTGCCCTCCATTTCACTTTACCCCATAGACCGCCCCGCATTAATCCCACCCCTGAGAATGTCACGTGGCGTGCGACCTTGATTACACAAAATCAGTTCAAATATTAACGTCAAATAGACTTGCTCTTGTATAATAGATTGATATATATGAAATATAAAAATTATCAATAGTATTAGAATAGACGCATTTGTGCGCTGACGTTGATACAACTTTTGAAAAAGCAGTTCTGTGTTAATGGATGGCCGAGATACGAAATAGTCTCTAAAAGGAATTGTGTAAAAAGCAAGTAAGCGAAAAAGCAAAAAAGGAGATGAAAATTACAGCTTTTTAGAAGTGCACTATTGATCGAGCCAGATGCTTAATCGAACACGATCGATGGTGACCTGCGTACGACTACCGGACTCTTGGAATACTTGTTGCACCGGTTCTCCATGCTCATTACTCAACTGACGGTTGCCCATATACCGGTGATAAAGTCGGCAGCGATAATTGGGTTGCGAAAGCACCGTCGCGATACCACGACACCTCGCGTAGTCGATCGATTCTTCCAAGAATAAACCCACAGTTACTCACGGAATGGATCAAATGTTTTCATATAAGTTTTAGATATGATAAGAAAAAATTTAAAAAAGAGAGCATTTTTATATAACATAAAAAATCTTTACAATTTGTATATTATAAAAAAAATCCACATAAAATATCCGTAAAGTAATGAACTTTTAATGAATTTCTTATAACTTTCGAAACATTTAATCAATCACGCGAGTCACTGTACTTAAGTATAAGGATGTACTTACATTAAGGGACGCCGAAGCGGGAACAGTAACAATCGATGGACCATCACCATCACCAGCACCACCTCTCATTGTGTACTTCTAAATGCGAATACCGTCCCTCATTGGATAACTGCGAACAGCAAAATGACGCCATCCGTTAGCACGGTCTATTTAATCAGTGAAACAAACGGCATATAATAAGAAATTTTTATGTAAAACCGTGTAATTTGAAAAAATATTTTTCCAACGCCTCAAAAATAAAATGTAGTTGCATAATTATTTATCGCTGTAAATATTTCAATCACTTTATCATAACATATTATAAAGAGATCTGACAGACTTTATCTCTCAAGCTCTTCATAACTCTCTCTTCTAGGAAGTTTATACAATATCAATAGGCCGTTATCACATTTCTAGGCCGATTCTAGTTCGAGTGTAAATTTGCTCAAAGGGTGCAAGTTTGCTTGAGATCAAAGTTCGACTAGAGATATACCGCGACGAAGTCACGCGTTAATTCCGGTTCCGGTCGAGGAAAATCGAAGCGTACTTCGCGAAGTTCTCGTCTCCCCCGCCTGAATTCGATGAGTGGTTCTATCCATTCAATTTCAACCCTCCTTCGACTCACAGTCACGCAACACGCGCACATTTCCACGCAACGTCACAATAAGCGTTCGTGAGATCATCTCTCTATCTCTCTTTCTATCGACACTCTATCGGTGCGTGCGTCTCTCTTTCGGGAGCACAGCTTCTCCTCTCGCTCCTTCTCTTCTTCTCTCTCTCTCTCTCTCCTTTCCTCTTCAGTGCATTTTACAGCCTAACGCGTTCCATGCTTCCTCCGCTCGTCCTGCCTCCGTTCTCTCCCTCCCTCAACACGTGCGCTTTCTCATCGTCTTTCTCTCCCTAACCATCTCGCCGTCTTCAACATGCAATACGCACGCATCATCTTCACACATACACACACACACACACCCACACATATACATACTCACACGCTGCACATAAAAACGTCCCGCGTGACGTTCTATCCCTCTCAGGTGCACACACTTAGCCTAACCACATTCGAGTGTCGTTCGTCACACGCCCGACAACAGGACTCTTTCTCACTCACTCCTTTAGCCGCAGCATCTTCACGCTCCGTTTCATCGTTTGTCTCCCGCGCTCTCTCGCTCTCGCTCGCGCCATGGTGGCTCTTCGTCCTCTTTGTCACGCGCACGATCAGAGAGACCGGCGCGCCGTTCATCTCTGTCACACGCTCTCTCTATCTCTCGACGTGGCCCACCCACCGCAATAAGTTCCACCCGCCCACGTTACCTTTCACGCACTTCTCGCCGACCGATCATCCGTTGCAGATCGGGAAGCAGGCGATTCGCTTATCTCGCCGGCCGATCTTTCGGCGACCGACCGATCGGCCGAGCGTCCGACCGAAAAAGGGAGACAAAGGGGCATTTTTTTCCTTCGCCGGGACCAATCGGATACACTGCCGCGATATCTAGCAGTAATTACGCACGTGTAATTGTAATTCATAAATTATACGTCTCGAAACTGAGAACGATTCGCCATACATTCCAGAATCATAGTTGATCTTTTTAAATAAATTTTCTTTTCAAATATTCTTCCTTGAATAATATACATTCTTCTTAAACTATATAGCTTTGGCTAAATTCTTCTCAAATTATATAGCCTGGTTGAGGTAATATTTTTCGCAACAAATTTCTTCAGTTTTTCGGGTTGGAATGGGGAGGGGGGAGTTTTATAGATGCTTGTTAGCATCAGTATCATTAAATTAATTATCAATTTAATATTGTGATATTCAAAAAGCTGCGTTTCAAGACCGATAGTAACGGCGCGCAGTTTATAATATTATTGGAGCACTAAGATCTGCTATGACCGTCAGTGGCCTATCTCGAATTTGAATTGTTTTAAACATATCGCGGTCTACAATTTTAATGTTTATATAGCTTTGTATCGATTTCAATTTAAAATTCAATTAAGCAATACTTGGCGAATCGTTGTGATAAGATAACAAACTCGACAAACGCGGAGCAAGTAATGATTTTCTAGAGAAATTATTTGTCCTTGAAGTCAATACTCGGTACGCTTTCTCGGTCTCCTGGTTTCTTCTCCGATTTTCACGGCCAGTCGAGCGAAACGTACTCATGGTCGGAAACATTACTAGAATCAGCACGCTCGAGGAACAAAGGATATCATTATTTTTATCGATAAAATTATCAACGGTTTGTAAAGACCCACAAGATGGATTTCATTAAATTGAATCGCTGGTTAATTGTTCGCTGTTCAATGAACATATAGTGATCGATTAGAACATCAAATGCTTCAGATCTTTAACAATTTTATAGTTGGTTTATCAATAAGTGCAACATTTTCATTATCTGCCTCATGTTCTAAAAATATTTACTGAAATATTTATTAAAATATTCGCGCAAAAGAATACGTTAGGTGATCCAAGAGATATCAAAAATTTTTTTAAATGTCATGTTTAATAGTCATGTCATTCATAGTGTAGCATAGTTCTTTAAATATAATCAAAGTTGGTGTTGTGGAAAAAATCAATGTTATAAAAAAATAGAAAAATTTTTTAAACTCTCTAAATTTTCTTAGATTCCTAAGTTTCAAATTTTCCACGCATAATTTCTCGGTATTTTTATAATATTTGATAAAATAATCTCTCCAGATCTCGTGCTTCCTCCATCGACCCTCAATCCACATTGGCAGAGACACCACGAGTACAACGTGGCTGTGCACTTCGCCTTCGCGAATCGCGCAGACGGTATCGTATCTCGCGCTACGAAATCACGTCGAGAATTTGATTGCACGACGCTCGCGCTGGCCTTAATGAGAGCGAGTCTCCGATCGAGTAAAGGCCATCGGGGTCCGTCGGATCGTTCGGGTCCTCGCGGCACGACCGCGCGCACCATAAAAGCGCTCTCTCTATATTTAGCCACGGCTTCGTATATATTCCCCACCTACATTGCCGCCCTCTCGTTTGTTTTACGAGTTGCGCTTTCATTATGTTTACACGCGCCGCGAAATTGTCGCGCGACGCAAATTACTAGGCGAGTTTATCGATCGCCGTGTTAAACGATTACACAACGGTCGCTTGTCCAAATATCTCGTACACGAGTATCCCAAGTAGAACAGAAAGTCATGATGACGTCAAAATGATGCTAAAATGACGCCTTTGACATCATTTTGAAGTCATGATGACGTCAAAATGATGCTAAAATGACGCCTTTG
>NJRP01000040.1:310004-334360 GCA_003063835.1 Aphaenogaster floridana | reverse complement strand
CGTCAAAATGATGCTAAAATGACGCCTTTGACATCATTTTGAAGTCATGATGACGTCAAAATGATGCTAAAATGACGCCTTTGACATCATTTTGACGTTATCATGACTTTCGTGTTCTACTTGGGATTATCCTTCCATCGACGTGCACGATCGTGGCCGCGATGTCATGGCAGTTTTAGATATTGATTTATCCACGTGCACGATCCGCCATGTGTGCGTCGTGTAGGTTATCGCGATCGGGTACAAAATTAACGGCGAGCGTGTAACATCTCTGGGAACGAAAGATCGCATCGGGTCCTCCTATTGTTGTCGTCATTTCGAAGTCACGTCTACGACCTCGGCGCAGCGCACCCGCGATCGGTGCTTTCTAATCTGCATCTGCGCGATGCGACCGTGAATCGCGGCTTTTAACCGCAGATTCTGCCGACGTAATAAATTATTTCCTCTATCTATGCAGTAGAAGTCTATGTAGTTTAGTTACCGGCCCGTAGGGAGATTTCCCTACGATCGATCGTGTTTACCGCAATCGGCACAGCAAGGAAGTAATCGTAATCGTCACGATGTGATCGCCACGAGCAAAGATCACTTTCCTATATTCGCTCGCATCTCAAAGACACTGTTGCATTTCAAAAGCACCCAAGAGAGCGGCATTATTAATGCGTTCATTTTATTTAATTAATTATTGCATTAATTTTATTTAATTAACTAGTGTATTAATTTTATTCCACTTTATATTGCATTATTTTTATTTTATTGTGTAAATTTTTGTTTATTTTTAACTCGAGCGAGAGAAATAAAACTACGTCGTAACGAACGGAAACTCGGTCAAACGCCTGAACTGGAGTTATGAATGCTCGACTACTTGTTACACTTTTCGCTGCACATGCGCATTGCCAGAAACGATCACAATTACAAAATATAACGTGTGTATGTTTACGCTTTGCTGCTCTCTTACGTCCTATTTCTATGCATACCGATATAATGACAACTTCACTAGACGTCCAATTAAAAGCATTAAAACGAGAGAAAATAAGAATTACAACTGCGATACCTGAATGCGTTTTAGATTATAGAATATTAAATCGTAAAAAAAGTTAAATACCGTAAATTAAGCTCGCTCGGCCTTCGTTATTTCTGCGTTATCGCGAGGAGACGTTATACCGCGTGGGCATAGGCGGTGACTTTGAAACAGCGCTTCGATATTGATTAAATGCCATTACGAAAGTCTATGTCCGTCCCTATGCGTGTACTGTTCCATCGACAGTGGACGCCAAGGTCGCGTATTAGCATTACGTACGTCTATTTCCAGTATTACGTGCGTGCACACGATAGCATTACAGCGAGGCAAACAGCGAAGATTACATCTCTCGCCTGGACTAACGCTATCGCGCGGAATGCATCTTCGCCGGATATTTCTGTCAGGAAATTACTCCAAAGTCGCTACCGGATACCATCGACCGTGCGCCGCTTCTTACACGCCTGACGAAATCGATCGCAGAGATATACTCTCATTTATAGCATAAGCTCACTCGTGCGCGATGCAATATCGTTAGGGATAATCGTTCGCGACACTGGAATATCTCTTGACGACGAGAAGCGAGCGTAAAGCTGCGTATCATTGATGAGGAACATTTTTGGAAACAAACATACAACATACATACATACATACATATCCCAAGTGGAACAGAAAGTCATGATGACGTCAAAATGATGCTAAAATGACGCCTTTCACATCATTTTGAAGTCATGATGACGTCAAAATGATGCTAAAATGACGCCTTCGACATCATTTTGACGTCATCATGACTTTCGTGCTCTACTTGGGACATACGTACATGCATACTAGAACTTTTACGGAAAAACGCAACAGAAACACAAATGTAAGCGCGGCGCGCCAAGAAGGTTCATTTAATGGAAGAAACGCGGATGACGTCACACGCTTCAGTTACTTCATAATTATCCTAATTGACCCTACCTCCAGTGGATCGCGCCCCTACTGGCGCGCGCTGTCGGAATTCGCCGCGGCAACGCGCACGCACCTCCCAATCGGAAATCGCACGTTGACACACACCTACGAGAGACGGACACCTACCTCTCATCGGAGAGCCTACGCTCGCGCTACCTTCGGGCCTTCGCCGCTGTCCCGATAACGCGACTCCGCACTGGCCGATAACGCGGCGGTGACGTAACGATGGAGACACTCACCTTCCACCAGCGTGCGGTAGGTCGACCCACTTTTTCCCATCAACGGCCGACGAACGGCAGGCGAAACGCGGATGCCGTCGCGCGCTCTCCCTCGTATATTCCCTTATCGATCCCGTCGCGTATATTTACGTCGTCCCGCTGCTCTCGGCCGAATAAATCTCGCCCCCGAGGACCCCCGAGTGATCAGACGCGGTGCACGGTGGTTACGTCGGCGTGGTGGTACGCGACACCCAGGAGGACAAGGGTGGTTCTTCTCCTCCACCCTTCGAGACTTAGGGACAGGCCTCGTCGCGACGGTGCTCGTCGTCGTCACGTGACAACAACACACAGGCCTGACCGATGCACACCCGCGGCAGTCACGGTCGTCGCGCAGCTGCCTGACGGCCGACAGCGCAATAGGATGAGGCGAGGTGGAGCGCGACGATTGTGTGTATGGGACGGACACGGCACACGCGAGGGCGATGCGAGTTTCCTCGAGACGGGAGACGTATCCCTATAGGGTGCAAGCAGCGTGAAAGACGACGGACGCGCGCGCGGGCGCGTCCCGATGCATGTGTACGTGTGTGCACGAGAGAAGAGAACGAGGGCGCACGCAAGCGCAGCCCGCAGCGTCATCGTCGTGGTCGTCGTAGTCGTAGTCGACTCGTTACTTCGACTCGATATCGCATACGTTTCCTCTCTTTCTTTCTCTGTCCCTCTTTAGCGCGCGCGCGCGCTCCGTTACGTCATCGTGTACATGTTACGTCACCGAATGCGTGCGCGCACGTGGTCGGATGCGTACGTTCGATAGGCATATGTGACGATTCTGCGTGATCTAAATTGTATGCGCGAGAGATGTCGGTGTTGAGGTCTAATTGGAAATGGAAATGTTGAATCGGGAACACATTCTTCTCTCGAAACTTTCTTCTCGACTTTAATTGAAATGTTCTCTGAGAGATGAGATGAAGAAGAAATAACAAATGCAGAAAACGTAATTAAAAGAAACAGACTTGAAGGATCGATTTTTCGCAATATGATGCAATCAAGAGTAAGGAGAACGCTAAAAAGTAGATTCACCTGTTGATGGCACTTTATCGTGACTTTCTCGATAGATCATTATCTTCCGCGAATCTTTCTTTTCTTTTTCATTCTGTCCATATAAATTGAGCTATTTGCTTCTCTGCTGATATCGAGCGCCATGACAATATAAATAAAATATAATGTTAAAAAAACTTGTAACGAGTAAAACAGAAAGGAATTTCGCAAAGGAATTCTTTAACGTTTAATGAAAATAAGTTTTCTGCAAAAATAATTTAGTATAATTAATCTTATTTCTTTTCTAAATTAGTTATTATATAAATAAAGATTTTCTCTCTCTCAACAGAAAAGTATTTGGATTTTTCCGAATGTATTGGTATCTCGCATCAACGTTATTTTTTATGAGGTTTTCTAGAGCGAGAGAGTGCTTTGAAGTCGCATTATCTTCGCGTAGATCGAGCTTACGCACATTCCGAACATTCATGGTTAATTTAATACCGTTTCAGCACATGAATTATGTATGGCTACTGACGAGAATAACTGTCTATTCTGTAGTTTTCCAAAGCTATCTGGGAGGCAGATGTCGGACCACTATCCTGTAGTTTTCCAAAGCTATCTGGGAAATTTCATTATTATTGAGGAGTCCAAATCAATAGAATTTACGAAAGATCTCTGAGGATTTCATTATCAGACAAGCTACCAATGCGGCATAAAAAATATGGTTATAAACGACATTGCAAATGTAAAAATAAATTTCAATCATTTCTGAATTTACATTGCAAAAATAGCGGACTCTACAGTCATCTTTTTGCGCTATTAAAGCCAAGCAGATGACAAAGAAAATAATCTCGGATTCACGTGGAATCGAGCCTGAGTCGAGGTGAATTGCTTTTCAAGTGTTTTTTTATTTAAATAGAACAGACGCGGATATTTAGTTTTATAAATTTATTAATTTTACAAATTAAATGGCCCTTCGAGGAACAAGCAGAGCCATCGTCATCCCCCGCGAGTCTTTTCGCAAGTCAACCCTTGCGTATTCGCGGCCGATAAAATCGCGCTCCCGCCAGAAATTACCAACCCCTCAGCCCCGAAATAGGGGTAGCCCGAGAAGAAGGGTGGAGAGTCGGGCGCGGAGGGTGGGTTTGATGAATAATTCGCTTGCGTGGGGCTTTCCAGTGCTTTGGAGACTCACCACAGGATGGCGACGCTTCTCTGGCGCGGCAGGAAGTGCCTTCGACCCCCTGCGAGGGCCAAGGACGAATCGGCCAATCGGCGTGGCAGGAGCGAGGGTCGAGCCCGTAGTTTCTAGAATTCAACGACAGCACGACCGCCATTTTCGGCCGTTCCTCCCAATCGCCGTTCGACACAACGTTCCTCGTTCTCGCGACAACGACTTCGCTCTTTCGTTACGCAACTCGGCAAACACATTATGCAGACGCACAGCTGCGCAGCGATTGCGTGATGCAAATACTGCTAGCAGGCAGGCGGGTGGGATGCCACTGCTCGCCGCGACAAAGAGATCTCGGTGAACATCGACGATCTACGATCGCACCGAACGCGTACGACCGCTTGGCTTTTTATTCCGCGATATATTCCTCCGTAGAGGAAATAAAAATGGAGAAACGAAAATTTTTTGTAGCTTAGACGGAAACTTACGAAGGATTAAGATACGTATCTCGATTCGCGAGTATGTCATGATGCGCAGTTTATGCGAGTCGCTCGCAACCGCGCGTATTAGCAGCATTGATGTACAGGTGTCTCCAAGTCGTAATGAATGGGCGTATTCTTTCGCAAAACAAACAGGCAATTTAAAGATAGGCGTACCAAAATTAGAATAAATATATAACCGCATCGATCAGTACTGGCGAAAAATTGTGATCTGCGAATCATTAGCAATCCTCTCGTGAGATTTAATTGCAACCTTTTCGAGGGATCTTTGACACGTATCTATAACCAGAGTTTGTGCATACACGATTTATATCCATTTCTATCAACGTAAATTAACTGAAATCTAGATTGGTAGAAATAGACATTATTAGATCAAATCTCCGATCGTATCGTATTCGTTTATCGTTATCTTGCTTAATGCTGCACTACAAACATCGTAAAATTTAAATGAAAGCAACACTATATATATCTCTCTCTCTTTCACTCTCTCATACTAATGTCGGCGAAGTCTCATTCGTAGTCTCTTTGCACCTATTAAGTTTTCATCGCCGCTCTCTTCTTTTATTTATTTCGCGCGTCTTCGAACTTCGGTCGCGACGAAAAGACGAGACCCGTCGATACGTGAAATCTCCGAGCAGAGCCGAAGATTCGTCCGTCCGTCGTCTTAATTATGTAAATCCGCCGGTGTGGAACAACGCCGCTGTTACAGCGGCAACAACGGCAAGAAACGATTTACATATCGCGAAAATATGCATGCCACAGAGATGTAAATTGCACGACCGCGCAAGCGGCGGCGACGCGACGTCGAGGTCTACGGAGAGTGGCGTTTTGCACCGTTTTGCACAAGAGGGAACAGCATAGCCGAGGAATCGAGGAGAAAACCGCGAACAAAGGAAAAATCGAGTGTTCGAAAGCGCAGAAAAGATAGAGGAAAGATCGCGATGGAAGCTTTCCAATTAGCATAAGTGCGGAGACGTCGCAGTTGGACGATAGATTAACGATTCAACCGAAATTCTATAGATAGAGAGACTCGAAGAGGAGTTCGAAGTCGTGGCTGGCAAGCGAGATACTCTTTAATACGATTGCATATTTTTCCGCACTGCTTTACTTATCCAAATGCAAGTACTTGATCCTTTCCTATCCTCTTTTCTCCGCCAACTTCTGTCAGATACATATTAAATGGGATTTAAATGGCGTCAAGCATGAGAGTGAGATTCATTTATCTACTACATGTATACGATATGAATAAAATTGAACCAATTGTTTAATATATGTATAAATCGTTAAGAATAATTAAGAGACTTGGTAAATGATGTATTTACACAAATTTCCGTTGCAAAATAATGAAAAGGTATTTATATAATAGAGAGTTTTTGCAATACCGTCTTTTAGATACGGTGAACGCTAAAATCACGTTATTGGGTCGAAAGACCAATCACGTTATTGGGTCGACCCAATAACGTGATTTTAGCGTTCACCGTATCTAAAAGACGGTATTGCAAAAACTCTCTAATATCGGATATATTTCCGATAAAGGAATAGATAAAATATAAGAATATATAACTAACGGTGCTAAAATAATTTCGAGAAGTATCTAGAATCACACATTCAAAAAAGATAAAGAAATATTTTGCTAGATAATTGCTATCATTCATTAATTGACATAATCACATCAATGTTCAAGGTTTCACGAGGTGCCATTAAAAATCTGCGGAATATAGTGCAGTATTTACAATAAATTCATACTCGAAATTCATACTTTCAGATAACGAGAGTTTATAAATTTTCTGCATTGTAAAAGCTAACGTACCTAGAGACTAAAGAAAGCTTCGAAATTTTTAAGAAATTTTCTGTGTAGTACAACTTGATGCATCACATGCTCTCTTTAATACTAGAACTACCAAAAAAGTCAAAATGTGATTGGTTTGTAATTCTTTTTTAATTACTCAAATTTACAACAGTATATTTTCTGAGATTTTCCATTACTTGTATTGCAATATGTAAAGAATTAAATTGATTAATATTCACTTTTTTCCCCATTCCTTTTTTGAAATATATATTTATATAATATACTTAAATAGTAGAAATTATATATATAATCTTCGTGCGATAGTTTTACACGGTTAAATTTGTAGTGTTAAATTAAACCAAATTTGAGTCATTTATAACTATTCCTATAGGTCGCCACTGCTTTTATCCAATATATTGTTAATTTAACTAGAACAATTAGATTATGGTTGCTTTTAAACCACATATTTTGTGTTAAAATAATAAATTTTGACCCATGTAAAAGTTAAAAATAACAAATAATTTAAGCCAAGAAATTGGTTTAAATTTAATTCTTTAATATCTAACAGTGCAGTGTAAAAATTACATCTTTGCCACGAACGTAATAAATTCATACGATCAGCACTCATTTCTTGTCTGCATCGTGAAAGGAAAAATCTCGAAGTTACCTTAGCTCTTTACATATTATATACTATAACAAATACTTTTTCTCGTAAACGCAATCGCCTTTCTAGAATCCAGCAATCCCTGATAGTCCGAAAAACTGCCCTGATAGCCAAACCTGCCGAGAGCATGTATTGCAAACTGTGTGTTGCACATTAGTAGAATTCCAGCAACAGTCGAGCACAGTCTGCTGTTTTTCTAATATCGGTAGAAATGTATCAGAAAACAAGCAGGGGCCCTGCATTATCACATCATAATGGCAAGGTATGCTTCATTTCTGCTGCATTTCTGTTATATTATGGCTGAAAAGTCGTAATAGCAGAAACCAAGTTTAAAAAGGACACAGTGGATAAGAATCTGCTCTAAAATCATGATCGAATCTGCTGATAATTGCTGGCGTACCGCGAGCATTTTGCTAACTGGGTAGTTTTCCAATTAATCAAATTGGAATTGCTCGGCGATCGCGCGGTAGCGCGAAAATCGATTTTCCGCAGACGAGGCTCGATTCCGATGCGGCCACGTCGCGTCGCAAGATCGCGAGACCGCAGCGCTACGAAGCTGAAGGCGCGGTACCGCTCGGCGTTGCGCGAGTAGCGCGCACGGCCGGCATTATCACTATTATTAGCTGGCCATGCCAGCGCTCGCGGCGCGCGGCGTCGCTCGCGATAGCGAGGGCCGTGCGTGATCGTGGGGAACACCACGGCGGGACACCATAGCCGGCATATGCGATCCTGTTGCCGTGGCGGCTGCCAGCGTCGACGGCGTCTGCGTGGCGACAGCTGGGCGTGCCATCTTGCACGTCTGCGTCCGGCTGCCCATGGTACCAGGCGAGCATAACGCGGGCCAAGCCGTCGCGCGAACGGCGCGGCGCGCGGAGAGAAATAGTCGAGAGAAAATTACATCGTCGCTCGGGCAAAAGAGCGCGGGGCCGTCCAACTGTCCCGTCATCGAGGCGAGTTACCTCCTCGTTACCAACTGTAACCGCGAAGTGCATGCGCGCCAAACGCACACACATACATGTACAGGAGGAAGGGGGAGGGGAGAGAGAGAGAGAGAGAGAGAGGAGGACTGCTCTGCTAGATGTCGATATCCGGAAGCAGGGATTGAAATTGACATAACGTAACGATTGACAAGTCTAATTTTTCGTTGTTCCAAATAGCGGAAGACTGTACTGTATCTCGTATCAGTTATCGCCGTTGTTTATCGTCACGCGAGCTAGAGATTTTTTTGCCGTTCTCGCAACGGCGCGAGTCCGAACTCTCGCCGAGATTGTATCTAGTGCCGTATTACGTCGTGGAAGTAAATTGACGCGGTCGTGATGGCTGGATCCGATGGAGATATACGACGGACGTAACATCGCACGCACGCCGTCACGAGCTAGAGAGCACGTCCGACGTAGCGATGGTGAAGGTGGTGGAGGTCTATCCCGGCGTAGGGGGGAAGGGAAACGGAGCTGGAAAGGAGCGCGAGCGGACGACCTCCTCCTCGTGGGATCGTTAAGACCAAACCGGTGCTGCCACGCGGGAGAGAGTCACGCTCTCTCTACCGTGTACACGGTAGAAACGAGGAGAGGGCCTGTGCTAGAGCAAGATCGCAGGAGCGACAAGAAGTCGCCGGGAGCTTCATACGATCGACTGGGTCCTACGAGCTGCGGATGGCTGATTAAGGTCGGCCGTCCGCAGCTTCCCCCCCTCTTCCTTGCATCGCGAAGCGTTCCGCGATCGAAGAGCATTCCGCCGGAAGCGAGAAACCAGGATCATCAGCGATCTAAACGGAATCGATGTGTGATATCAAAGTGTCTCTTTAATTTACGTCACTGAAAGAAAGGCTTGGTTATAAAAATCCAGGCTTGGTTAATGTTACCAAGCATCTTGGTGAAATAGTTTCAACTAAACGTACAATAAGTATTACATAATTTAGTTGGCTCAACTAAACAAAATTTCCTCTTTTATAATTATTACAAAATGTTTTGTTATTATTATTATAATCGGTAATAATAATCAAATACTTCAAAAGAAAATACACTAAATGCATCTCACAAGTTTACCAAAAATTTTTTTTCAGTGTAGTTAATCGTACCTAAAAGGTCGCGTGATAGGAATTAAATGAGATATATAGAAGTACCAAAATATTGCATTCAATCATCGTATCGCACTGTCGAATGTACGATTTTTTATTAAACTTTCGAATAAATATGTGAAATCAATGCGACATTCGATGTGTAAATTAAAAAGAGACGCGTAAGCCGGGAGATGTAATATATGGAAATGTAAATCACAAAGCAGAGTAAACAAAAAATGCAGCAAAATAGTGCAGAGTTGCATCAAGAGTTTTATATTTATATTCTTATAAAATATAGATAATTGTTAATTCTAGAACCATGAATAAAACAATATGACTTTTAAATATTTCTTATTTATTCGTATTTTCCTGAAAAATTAATTAAAAATAATAGTACTAAAAAATGTATGAAATCAACAAAATGATTAAAATTCCAAGATATTACGTACGTTGATTTTATCCAGTTAAAGTTGCTGCACACGATGCGGCTATAAATAGACGTGAACGAGTGATTGAACTTTGAAGCAAATGTCCTCTAATATAGAAGTTTAATATAATCCTTGTGAAAAATTAATACGGAACTGTAAATATTACACGGTCTTCCGTTCACGCGAGATCTGCTTCAACTTCAACGGCCCTATTTTCACGAACGTCGCCCTGTCGTAAACGTCTGTCCGAGCTGTACCTCGCGAAATGGAAAATAATTCCCGACGACATACTAAAAAAGCGCATATATCGCGGCCGCGATCGATACTCATCGACAAAGAAATTCGCAGCGTGCGCGATTCGCGACCTATTTCAACGACGGCTCGCACCACGAACAATGAACGAACGAACGGACGGACGAACGGTTACTCGACTCGACAATCCGCGATCATCGCGCATAAAAAAAGCGCACGCCGTTCTCGCGAAAATTCGCGAACGTCGGGAGAGGTCGACGCTCGAGGAAGCGGAAACGCGGCTTCGAGACCGAAGCGCGACCGGCTCGCGATATCGGTTTACGGTATTTTTGACGTGGCCGCGCGCAATGCAGCCACGACGACGAGATTTCCGGCGGCGGTTGCAATTTTATCAAACGGCAGTCGTCGGAGTGTCAGTGACCCCGAGAGAGAGAGAGAAAAAAAGAGAGAGAGAGAGAGAGAGAGCGCGGTCGGCCGTAGTAGGAAAACGCGAAACTCTCGCTGCACCGCGCTGAGTAGCGATATCGATTTGTCCGTGTCTGCGTTCGATGCAACGTGAAAAAAAAAAAGAAATTGGCCGCGGGCTCCTGACGTTCGCCGGTACCGCCCAGCAAGTCCACGCTGATGTACCGGTTACTCGCTTCGTCGATCTGTCCGCCACCTCCTTCCATCGAGATTCCTTCGAGAAAATATCTGCTTCGCGCCTCCTTTTCGTTGTCGGAGACTCGCGCGATTCCCTACCGATCGAGTGACTCGCGAGGATTCATTCAATGCTGTCGAATTTGTTACAGTGTAAGAATTATAATTACGGACAGACAATATGATGGAAACACGTTGCGAGCATGTTTTGTATGTCCTTTTACATTTTCGCAAAATGACCTATAAAAGGAATTAAGGAATTAAGGAATTTACAATTACTACTCTTAATCACTGAGTCTTGAAAGTAAAGCTGCTTTATCGCATATTTTGCGTGCGCTTCGATCAGCCTGAAAAGACCTTACAAAGATTCGGTCGAAGTCAGATTGAACATTAGAGACAACTGCCATTGCTGAACTTCGAAAATAAATCCCGTTTCCTATAGAAAGTCCAATAGTTATAAAGTCCTGAAGACGATATCGCCGCACGGCATGCCGTAAACCGGAACTTCCTCCTCGTCCCACCGAACTACGATATTACATCATCGTTTACCATGTCCAGTGCGAGGTAACTGAATCTATTGACCGCCATCTCGTTCTTTATGATTTTAAATAAAGAACTCGCTTTATCTTCGACTATATCATTGCAAATCTTAATTCTAAATACGTCATAGAGTTGCACTTCTACAAGAAAGAAAGTTTTACTTATTTGTTTATAATGTTTCAACAAAGTAAGGCAAAATACAGCGCTCGGCCGTTTACAATTCATATTTAATGCCTTTTTAAATTTCCTCTATATAGCCGACGACTCAAAATCGTTGAAAATCTGTTCGAAAGAACTATCGAGGGACATATAATAGAGGATGAGTCAATTTAAAGAAATTCCAGATCAACGTCCAGGTGAGCTTACTTTCCGAGAACGGAAACAAAGGATCGGGCGCGCGATCCAAGGAAGTTGGCCTTGTAAGACGTGCGAAGAGCAGAGAAAGGTCTTAATGAAGATCCGTGGGAAGCGAAGAGGAAGCGCATCCGTCATTGCCCGGCGATGGCGGCGTTCAGGCAGCGCGATTGAGATTTCTGCGAGCAGGTGGTCCCCCGTAATAAATCGTATTGTAAGCGATCCCCCTGGGCAGCCACCTGCGAATCGATATCTCGACCGGTCCAAGGCGGCCCCGCATGCAAATTCGGGGAGAATCACGAGAGGAAAGGGAGCCTAGCTCTTCCTGTCGCTTCGCCCCATTCTCCCCACTCTGTTCCACCTTCCTCTCGCTTTTTTCTCCCCGGTTTCCCTCCCCGTGTCGGCTCCGCGAACACAAAGAGGGCTCTTTTCGGCCGGTTATAATGTCACCGCGAGGATACCTTCTGCATCCTTTCATTTTGGGACTCGTACTTACCGAAATTAATTGAATAGCTCAAGAAACTTAGGCTTGTATTTTCATTGTCTCATTTCTAGCGCTAATCCATTTAAGTTTTCCTTCTTACTTCACTTTTACTTATTTACTTCTTAAGTTACTTACTTAATATAAAAATTGTATTTACTATTACCTCAAGCTGAGAATAACCGTATTTAGCGTTAAATGTGCCATAGGAACACAGAACTAGGAAAATAGGCTTTGAACTAGATTAATAGATATCTATTTCTTTTACTATGATGAACGCATAATTATTATGATAAAAGCCTAACAGCGATAGGTACGTCTATATTATTAATATTAATCATATAATCATTAATATTAATCATATAATCATTAATATAAATCGTATAATCGCGTGCACATCTTTAATATATCGTTAATTACTCATAGAGAGTAATTAACGATATATGTGAGAATAATATTTCATTGATTTATCCATAATCGGACACCGATGATCCCCGAGGCAACGAGAATTAAAACGTACATTTGCTCGTAATTTAGTTAATCGTAAACCCGATATATGAGGGAAACGCGTCGACAAACACAATAATATTTGCGCATACGATAATAACGATGGAGATGACCCCGATATATCTTGAAATTGGCAGACGGGACTCGGGCGATCGTTTTTAGTCGCGATCGCACCTTCTCCGAGGGTGCGCGCTCGAAAGTAAGCCGGGATGAATGAGCGTTCCCGATATATAACGCCGCGCGGAGCTCGCAAAAGGACGAGCGACGGGCAGAAAAAGAGGAGAGGCCCGCGCGGTGGCAGCCGGTCCGGCGAGTTTTTGACCGTCTGGCGCTAACTGTTGGCCCCCGTACCACCTTCGCAGGTACCACGGTGCCGTCCCACACGTCGTCCCACTCCAACCGCGCGCGGGCCCTTTCACGGACCCTTCCCTCGATCCCCGGCCGCTCGTTCCCCCGGACGCCCACAATTCGCAACTTCGAACGTGCTCCGTGATTCACGGGCACTCGCGTGCATCCGCGGGATGATTCCGAAAAATTTAACTACACGGAAAGAACGGTTTTGCTGAAGAGTATCTAAAAATTTTGTCGGATACAAATCGGAAAATAATTATGTTGGACCATCCAAAATAGTTATGCAGGACGCTCAAGCTGCTTGCTGGGATGTCACAACTTTTTGCAGCATCGTCATTGTTAACTTGAGCGTCCTATATAATTATTTTGGATGGTCCACATAATTATTTTCAGATCTGTATCTGGATAAATTTTTAAATACTTCAGCAAAACCGTTCTTTCTGTAACTTTGCGCCGACCATCCGAATCGCGATTTTTTAGTCGAAACACTCAGATAAAAAGGTCGGATAAAAAGAGAGTGGATATATGAAAAAAACGGTTTTGCTGAAGTATCTCAAAATTTGGCCAAATACAGATCTAAAAATAATTTTGCTAGACCATCAAATATAACTAAGTAGGACACTCAAGCATGATAATAATAAAAGGGCTAATAATGATAACCATGATAATAATGTAAAAAGTTTTAATAGTCTAGCAATTATTTTGAGCGTCCTACTTGGTTACTTTTGATGGTCTAACAAAATTATTTTCAGATCTGTATCGGGCGAAATTTTTAGATATTTCAGCAAAACTATTTTTTCCATGTACCGTTTGCGTTGAAAAAGGAAACTCGTTAGAATAATTTCCATTACGTGCGAGAAATGTGGAAACGATATCTGCGTTCTCCACTTTCCGCCACTTATCTACAATCCGCGACGTAATGAACGCCTTTCCGAGAGTTATTCTCTCGATCGGAGAAGTACGGAGAGCTACCGACGGCTCTTAGCCGCGCGATAAATCAGGCCTACGCGTGGCGTTGCACCGAGTGCGCGAAGATATGCGGCGCTAAGGCGTTTGCCACGAGCACGTGTTTATGTATGCGTGGGCACCGTTTAACGGGGTTTAGCGCCAAACGGTCCCGGACCCCTCGCGAAATAAATCTCAGTTATTTCGGTCTCGCATCGGCGTTGCTGCCTGCCTCCCGATCCCGTCGTCGCTTCTGCGTAGGGAAACCCGCGTAAATTCCCTCGTTAACCCCCTCTCTTAACCGTCGTTAGCAACTAACAATTAATTTCCGGATTGCAGGAAGATCAGACGGGTCGACGACGACGCATCCGCCGTAATGCGAAGCGATTTAGCTTTTATCTGTGTACACTTTAGACGCAACTAATTGGAAATTCGTCTTGTGAGAGCTTCGGAAAATATTATCGCTGTCACGCTTCTGGTATTTTAGATCTTCGTGAAACAGTAATGTAATATCGCTCAAGAAATTTTATTTCTAGATGCTATATGTATATATTTATTATATAGAAGATGCTGCATCGAATATATATCATTCTATAACTAAATAGACGTCATTATCAAATACACGAGCTAATCTTAGCTAAATCCCTTTTAGAGATAGGATTTATTTGACTTCAAAAATCCAAAATATAAAGCCGATCAAGAGATTGACTAGTAAGCGGTTTAAAGTTAGTGTCGAGGGAAAATAGCATCTTCTGCCGTGCGAAATGAGCAATATATGTGGAAGAAGGTACAGGTAATTCCGCACATATGCCGAGGCAAGCTAAATTGCTCGGTTTACTCGACGGACACGCTTGGAATCCTGGATGAAATTCACAGCAAACAGTCGGTTCCGAAACAGAAAGCAAAAAGGACGATGTTCGCGCTACCATATGGACTTAGGACGTACACTTTGGTCACTGCGATGCTGTGCCACTTTTGGCGTGAGCATGAGAATTTGCCAATTCCCTCGTGACCAGTTAAGAAGTAGAAATCGCATCGCGGTCATTCAAATTGCATCGTATTTTCAAAGAGGCAAGAAATAGAAACATATTCTTTCTCGAAGGTTTCTAAATATCTCGGATTTTCAGTCGAAATTGAAAATAACATTACAGTATGAAAATCGAAGAGCTTACTTTTAAATTGCTTTGAATCTATATATTTTTGAAATGGAGATTTTATTTTAAGAAGTCATGAAGTATCATAATTACAATGTGAAGATTATAAAGTTATAATTTCCTTTCTTTAAAGATAAGGACTTGAAATATTTTGAAAAGCTCTTTAATTGTACATTTTTGATTTTTCGATTTCTCCTTGATTACTTATATAATTTAGCAATAATTCCTTATAAAGTCATTCCTTAGAATTTAATAATTTTTATAGAATACGTTTATTATCATTAATATATTAATTTTTTTAACCAAAATGTCTTATAAGTAGCCACGGCGTGTCACGACAGCGACTTTATTGCGGTTAATGGGTACTTCATTCTTCACGAATTCATTGAACCCTCATGGTGTTCCCTCACGTCACCCTCGTTGCGTTTTACATCATTTGGCTTTACGGTGGTCGAAAGGATGGTCCGACGACCTGCACACGGGATACTCGACTCGGTGTTTATCGACTGAATCGTTTGGCGCCGGCGCTTATGCCATCCCCATTTTCATTTTCTACCCTTACACCGCTTGTATCTCGATACTGTCGCTGTCTACCGTATTTAAAGCCCGTGTACACGGACATATGTCGAATAAATGGCGCGCGATAACAACAGATGAAAACATTTAAATACGATAATTTCGCGAAAATAATATGTTTTAATTATTATGTTAATAGTGAAATGTGTTTTAATTATTATGTTAATAGTGTAAATGTGAAAGCTTCTCTCTCTATCTTGTACATAATTTTAGTATTACATCTCGGCTATATGCAACGAGATCTGAATTCAGGCGAAACTGAAGACCGGTCGATGATCGAGTCTCGAAGACGACGCCTGAATCTGTCAAGCGGAAATATCACCGCGGCCATGCCTTTTACTCTCGTACGTCCTTTATATTCTTTGTTGGATCGCTTCCAGAAGCGATTTGCATTTAACGAAGCTACTTTGTTCTCGTTGCCCGCGCCGTCGGGGCTCTTCCTCGAGACATAGATTACCACGGGGCACGTAAATATTGAAAACGTACAGGGACGATGATTAACGAAAAAAGGGAGATATATGTATATAATGGTGTAGTTACGAAAGAGTTAACGCACGTTGTCATGTTATCTATCTACTCGGTACTCGTGACACGAATCTTCCGGAAACTGTTCGCCCGCTGTTTAATGGGTTAATTAATGAACAAAACTGTTATTGTATCGATTAATAGACAGAACTGTTCTGCAACGTACAAAGATATCTTTATAAGGAAGCAGGAGACATCCGCTTAAAGTTACACCATTGAGTCTGGAGAGCAGCTGGGTGCACGAGACTCATTAAAACTACACAACGCTGAGGACCGCGGTTTTCTCTGGAAAAAAAGGGAGAAGTTTCAAGCTTTATGAGGGTGAAGAGTGTTACTGGTGGTCTCCGCAAGGCACTTCAAACAACCACCAACATCGGAAGAAAAAACACTTGTAAAACACTTCACTGATACATGTGACCCTATGTTAATCCTGATATTCATCACGCTGTATTCTTATATTATATATATATATATATATATGTGTGTATGTGTGAGCTTGCTCCGTACATCTTCTACATTCGAGCATTTTAATGAATCAAATATGAACCTATAAATGTGTCAAAGTTTCTAAAAAAGGGTGTTGTTTATATATAACATGAATAAAAATTATTGTAAATGTAACAGGGAATCTCTCACGCAATCCCTTAATTTACACGTAACAATTATTATTCTATAATTTTATTTTAGTAAAACAAGGATAAGAAATACGGAACGCTGACAAATGGAATTATCGTTTCAAACAGCGATTTGAAAGAGACTTGTAGAGATTTTTTTAGAGTAAGCAGTGATCGACTGTAATAAAGTCTGTTTAATAACAGTTCATGACGGCTTTCTAAAGAGCATGACTACTGAAAAGGGAAATCACCCATTCACGGTCATCTTCATGCGCCATTGATTATGATGATCGTCCTTTTCGCGACTGCTCGTTAGTAGCTCGTTAATTTTACTCGCCGAAGAACCCTCAATTATTTGCGAACCGAATAACGAAGGATCGACCGCCCGCGATAGCTCAACGTTTTAAAAAGCACCGCTGCTGGAGATCCTACGAATCCTGAAATTTCCTATGCATATTTCAGGCATGTTTTTTTTATTTAAACAATAATAAGATTTTTAGACAATAACTTTTTTTATTTAATTCGATTTCTCGCATGATATAACGATCTAAATATAGAATTTTAATATTCGATTCGTCAGCGAATGCGATTTTCCTCGTGCGACATTTTAAGTGTTATGTCCTTAGCATATTCTGTTAGTTAATTATGGGGATTATTAAGATGCATTCAACGATTTATTGAACTCCCAGTCGTCAAACTCGTTAGTTAATCGAGATAACCAATGCAAAGAGCGGTATACAGAAATAAAAAGCTGCGCTAAACACAAACGGAACGCTCGCGCAGAAGACAAAGCCCAAGATCTTCGTCCTCCGAATTCCATCCTGATTAATTCGAGCATTCTCAAAGGGGAGCGATACGGCGATGCACGGCGATGCAAAGAAGATGATTCACGTCGCGGCTCGGCTGTATTTAATAACTTTACATGCGGCTGAGCAATATCGATCCGGAAGCCCGACGCGCGCGGGGTCGTCCTGGCGCAGGATAACAGGTGCTTCTCGCCCCTCCCTCCCGAAGAGACTCACGCGCCGTCGAGTAGACCTTCGTGAGCTCAACCGGTCTCCCGGCTTTGGAACAGTTTCGAACTCGCTCCTCGCGCTACCACGTGCCAATATTTACCAGGATACCACGAGAGAGAATTTCCACTCCTGCGTAGGGATCGAGCGGTCAGAAGTCGGAGGCAGCCGAATGGCAATAAGAGGAGAAAGGATTCGCCTCTCGGCACGCGATAGGAGGGAGAGGACACACCGGGTTAGAAGGATAAGCGGACCGGGAGAGCGTGCTCGTGGCGAAGATCGCCAAGGACAATAGAATCCTTGGCGAAGGATCAGAGGAGCAGGACGCTGGGCTGGTATACGAAACGACGCCGTGCTTTCGTGCGCGTTGCTGATTGGAGGAACGGGGGGGGATGCCTCCCCCGATTCGGGTTTCGTTCGAACGCGTCGTATGATACGTCGGCCTTAGGTCGACCGACTTTTAATCAATTCCGCAAGGACTCGACTGCGGCGGAGCCGGCTTAATCGAATTATGTGGCCTTCTTATGTCTAAATGAACGATAGCGTAGCACGATCGCCGCACCACACCGGATATGACACAAATATATTTCGGTATTTTGAAACGAGTGGAGAATTAAACAGCCAGCCGGCGATCGATACCTGGGAGCGTTATGTCGAGAAAACTCTGCATAAATAAGCTGAATTTCGGACAAGAGTTATATGCGAGGCAGTTTTATTCTTTCTTTTGTATTAAACTATATATATATAATTATTGATTTATGCCGAGTATTTTAAATTTTCTCTACAAAGCATGGTCTGTGTGTGCGTATATGTGCACCGCAGAAATGCATGGAAAATAAATATCAGATAACAAAAACAAAATAAATATTAAAATACAAAGTAAATATTAAATAAAATACAAATTAAATGCTGGTTAATTGAACTTGTTATTGTTACGGCTAACTGCTATTGTACTGCAAAATGTCGATATATTTAGCGGCACGCAACACGGTTCTCCCTTAATACGTGACATATTTTTTTTAAATTAAAGAGCCACAGTTGCTCGTCAATAAAAAAAGATTTGGTAAGCCTTCCTAAGATACAATCGATAAGCGTTTCCCTGTTATATTATTCGTTTCACCGAGCTACCGTCTATCCAAAAAGACAAAAGCAAAGTCCAGCGTTTCTCAGAAAGGCCCGTCATCGTTCAACATGTCTGACACACAGCAACACGCCACCGAATGCAACGCGCGTAGGAATACACCCGGTAGGCACCCAAGTAGCGGGGAACCGAGACCCTTTCTCCGGTTCGCGCCACGTATACGGCCACAGCGTGCAGTAGATCGTGCGATCCCCTCGTTCCTTATTCTAATGAATCCGGTTAGCCTTAAATATGGTCGGGGGCCTCCCCTTTTATTGGTTCCCGGATCGAGGGATTCCCCGGGGCCCGGAGTCACGCGATACCGGCCCCCTTTCCGCGGCGGCAGCAACGGCGGCATCGTACCGCACCACACCGATGGTGCCCTCTCTCCCCCCTCCGATCCCTTGCGGTGGTCCAGACCGAAGAGCAGAGGAGCACCCACCGCGTGCGCGTAATCGGAGAAGCGCCGCTAATTATTGCCCTAATCAAGCACGCCGCGATTACGGTCGATTACCGAGCGCGTTCCTCGGCGAATCTTAATTACGTATCGCCTTCGCAACGTTCGCCCTCGAGTGGTACAATCGAGATCGTTTGTAAGCCTTCCTTCACAGATTCCATTAATCCTTTCATTGCGGAGAAAGCAGACGTACCTACCACCCCCGCAATACGCGATGAATAAATACATAACATTATAATGTCTAATGTGTAATAATAGCATTAATAATAAAATATAATATGTATATTAATTGTTATATGATAATATAAATAATATAATAGCATTGAGATCCAGATAATGTTACAATTCGTTCTCCCCTCATCCTCTATACACGCATTTTCGTCTCGCGTTTTCGTTCTCACCGATTATACCTTTTCTTTCCCACTTACGCATCTTCCGTTTCCACGGGAATTAAAAATCGCTGATATGAAATCGACATTTATATGTCGATCTAATATGACGATCTAATAGGATGTCTATAGTACACTATAGACGATAATCGGACATCTATAGACGTTCTCTTATAGACGGCCGTAGCGACGAAAGGATTAATCTCAAGATAATACGAACATGTTGCACGTTCCCAGTGCTAGAAGCTCGGCTTGTTATCGCCGTCGGAAGACATATCGTCTACGAGCGGTCCGACATGCGGCATATATGTAATATCCAGCTGCAGAGGCGCAACAACGTGCAACGGCGCGCGGCGAGAAGATCGAACGAGAATCGGGCGACGAGCCAAGCAGCGGGCGAACCTACGGCCGAAACGCACGAATGGAACACGATCGAGGTCACAATAACACGTTATTTCGAGATCTCTTTCGCGAGCATCGCCCGTAATAATACCGCGTAATAATTCATTATGCGAATGAGCGCGACCGCGCGGCAGCAGCGTACCTGTAACGTCGATATATTGCATTTATCACGTTTTTCGTCGGTATCGGGCGAAATTTATGCAGCCGCGCTCAAATTACAGTAACCCGTGTATTCGCGAACGTATCGCGTGTCAAATAAATTCATATTCGGTAGCGGAAAAAGTAGAGAGCTCATCCTGACAGTATAGCTTCGATCTGTACTATGGCGGACTATGGGAGAAGAGATAGATGTTACCCAGCCGGCACACAAACACATTTTTCAATTTAATTCCAAACGAGATGTAAATCAAGCATAACTGTCCCCATGCATCACGGAATATGCGTTTAAGATTTATAAAGTGAATTATAAATAATTTTGTAGCAAGACGCAAGGAAACCATGGAAGAGCTAATAATAAAGTAACTAGCTCTGATATTCGTAACGAATTGAGATATTTTGTAATCTCCGTTTGATCAACTACTGAACAGCTCTAATTATTGATATATATATATATATATATATATATATATATATATCAATATTGGTAGAATTGATATTGAAATCTAGGTAATAAACATGTCAAGGATAGAACATGCAGAAGAATCGCAATTTCGGGCACCGCAGACTTAAGATACTGGTCAACAACAAGTATCTCCTCTATCTGGCGACAAAACGTTTAGCCAGTAAAAAAGGCTGCGGTTGCAAGCGCAACGTTTAACGCCAGTGCCGTATTTCGCTGAAACGATATCAGGTATGCGAGTGGTATACGAAAGCGTCAAGTCGATAAGGAGAAGAAGGAGGGAATATGTGTTCGTGCCCGCGCGCAATTTTCTAGTACGTGGACTTATCGATCGCCCAGCAACGCTCTTTAATACACGGACAAGACATCGGTGGTATCGCGATAAATAAGTTACGCACGCTTTTTCTACGATTCACTCAACCCGATGGTTATCAATCGCGTTTGTCGCACTCAATTCCTTCCATTACGAAAGATATGCATAAGAATGGTGGAATTCACACGAAGACGAATAGTCTCTATCTCGATCTGCCATATGTCGCATGAATGAATGACGGACGATATATCACTTTGTTGCTGAATGATGTTCTAATTTGTTATGTTGCGGAATTAATTTATCGTGGCGATATAGATCTAAATGATAGCAAGGCTCTCTTAATTTTATTAGCGTCCTTATATCGAAATAAAACTTTTATGAAGCTACACGAGATTTACGATATTGATGATGATCGAAGATTAATATAGGGCAAAAAGCGCATCTATAATTTCTATTGTCCGAGCAAATGATGGTTTATAATCGAAGCTTTAATTAGTGATATAATTCTAACTTGCAAACTTCGTAAAATAGGAAGAAAATGAGAAAATTTTCTCAATCTATTTTAACAGATGCATTAATAGTAATATATAGTAATAATATGTGATAAAGAATAACAATAATAAAATAATAAACAGTAATTAATATTAGGATTAATGTATTATTATTTGTTAATATATTATTATTAAAACTATTAATATAAGATAGTAATATTATTATTTGTTAATAATAAATAATAGTATAGGGCAAAAACGTGCGTGACGTACGGACAAATTCTCATCGTTCTTTAGAATTTTTCGTTTCTGAACGTTATAAATGTTATTGTTATTGAATAAATTTCATAACTATCCTCCGCGGTTTGTCCAAATATATGAGATAATATAGAGCATGTTATTATTACCACTAAAAACAAATTTGGACAACGTAGGTCCGTACGTCACGATCACTTTCATTCAACCCACGAATCTTCTTTTAGTGGTAATAATAACATGCTTTATATTTTATATTATCTTATATATTTGGACAAACCACGAAGGAGAGAGATAGTTATGAAATTTGTCCAATAACAATAACATTTATAACGTCCAAGAACGAAAAATTCTAAGAACGATGAGAATTTGTCCGTACGTCACACGCGTTTTTGCCCAGTACTATTATTTATTATTAACAAATAATAATATTATTATCTTATATTAATAGTTTTAATAATAATATATTAACAAATAATAATACATTAATCCCAATATTAATTATTATTTATTATTTTATTATTGTTATTCTTTATCACATACTATTACTATATATTACTATTAATGCATCTATTAAAATAGATCGAGAAAGTTTTCTCATTTTCTTTCTATTTTACGAAGTTTGCAAGTTAGAATTATATCACTAATTAGAGCTTCGATTACAAACCATTATTTGCTCGGACAATAGAAATTATAGATGCGCGGGGGAATTGCGAGTAGGAAGAAAGGTTTGCGAAGAATACAAGAAGGAATTGTTAGGAGAGATACTAATGTTTCTCTATATTACTGCTGCTCTACTGTCTACTATTCCATACTATCGACATAGTAGAGACAGTTTGCTCAAGGCAAACGCGCGCGACGGTTTGTTGAACGAGATAAGCGCTCGTGGGCGTGACGTTCCATCGGCATTATTGTTATTTAGCGGCAACGATAACGAGCGGATTTTACAGCACGCGGCGCATTACCCGATACGGCATTGCCCTTTCTTGCGCGTGCAATTCGTTCGTTCGCCGATACCGTGACGATACCTGACAAGTACTCGCAAGTGAAAGTCGATTCGCGATCGACGAACGTCGAATCAATTACGGGCGAACGCTGTTAACCTTTTCCAGCGCGCGTCAATAGAAAGAATTAATTTCTTCTCTGCATGCCGCATCGGTCATTCGTCGCGCGAAATAAATAATGATTTATTTATTTCCAAGCAGAACCAGTAACCTAGTAGTTGCAAAGCTCTATGCGATCGTAGTTCGATGACTTGGAAAAATTCAGTAAAATGCTACATGCGTCTTTTAATTATTATTATCAATATCGCAACAAATCAATATTGGTTACTTGTTGAAATATCGGATTGCGCTTTGTACAATTTCTGAGTGAACGCATATTAGGTTTAGATTCTTATAATATAAAATGTTTAGCTTTCAACAAGAGCATAAAGAATGCTTTGATAATTGAATACGTCATTCTAATCAGATTACCGCAGGATTACTAATAGCGAATTCGATCACCCGCACTACACTGAATTAGTGTATATTAAAAGCCACTATACATGAAGTTATTTAAACGTAAAAGCACATAAATATCTTAAACAATTATATAAATAGTCAATAATGGTATTATATTATTTAGCAGAATATGCATTAATGATTTCATCGTCAAAGTAATTATGTACCATTGCATTTAGATATGTGTTCATACGTAATAGCCTTTATAATGTGCATTAATCCAGTGCAGTGCGAGTGATCAAATTCGCTATAAATGTTTCCCCGCTTAAGAATCCCAGAGCCCTAAAGGCTAATCTACAATGTGCTCTTTGCTTCCTGTCTCTAGCTTTTTGCCTTTTGTCAATTTTTGGTTATGTCGCGTAATGCGATGTTTATTCGTTCTGTCATCCAAGATAAAAGTTGACGAACTTCGGAAGACCCAAGAAACACGATTGTCGGTAAAACAATGCATGGAAAAGCAAAGAGGCAAGAGGCAAAGAGCAAGAAACAGGAAGCAAAGAGCACATTGTAGATTAGTCTTAAATCCGCCATTGCACAAAAAAATCCCTTAGATATAGGGCAAACTAATCTCGAAGTGTTTAAGCAAATGTTTCTTAATGCGACTGAATCTATCTATTTTTGCTGCTTTTTTGGAAAAGAAAATTATATCTTTCAATTAATAAGTAAATATAGACCAAATATGTGAACAACACAGTACATAGAGAAGCAGGCTATTTTTCGGTCGGGCTGGATATTTTTTGCCTAATAATATTGTTATCACGTGAATTTATTTTTATATCTTTATTACATTTGTCATTTTATATCGTTCTACCGAATTTTCACCTAATTCCCAACCGTATTATTAGGTATTTTTTGTTTTAAATTTCTGCATGCAGTGGCCGATTTAACAATCGCGGAGTTCTCCGTGAAAGAAATTCTACACTGAAAAAAAAATTCTTGGTAAACTTGTGAGACGCATTTAGTACACTAAAAAAAAAATCCTTGGTAAACTTGTGAGATGCATTTAGTATACTTTCTTTTGAAGTAT
>NJRP01000040.1:293374-309545 GCA_003063835.1 Aphaenogaster floridana | reverse complement strand
TAATAATTATAAAAGAGCAAATTTTGTTTAGTTGAACCAACTAAATTATGTAATACTTATCATACGTTTAGTTGAAACTATTTCACCAAGGTGCTTGGTAACATTAACCAAGCCTGGATTTTTATAGCCAAGCCTTCCTTTCAGTGTATTCGTTCTCGCGCGGATGCAGTCGCGATGCAGGCGCGAAGAAATCCGTAGGTCGCTCTCGCTCGCGAGACGAGACACACCGGTAGGAGAGACCGGTCACCATATTGTAGTCAACCGAGGAGCCGAGAAAGTCGGGCAATAAAAGAGCCGGTAGGCGCGGCAGTTCGAGCCGGTAGTCGAACGTGCCGGATAAGATAAGTTCTCTTTCCCTCTTTCTCTGCCAAGTTCATTCGTCGGTCCGAGCGATTTCCTGCCGCGGAAATAAGGACATCCTCGCTTGCGCGCACGCTCCTGCCTTCCCCGCGTCCGTTTGTCTCTAATCAACTGGCGCGCGGCCGCGATTATCTCGCAACGATATACAAACTTCCTCTCTTAGAGACGGACGACGTCGCCATAGGCGTAGACGGAATGCGCTCGGGAATGTAACCAGGCCGCATTGGGAGACCCGGACGTTCGTCTGCCTCTCATTGGGCGATATTTCTTCGGCTCGTTATGCGCCGTATCTCGTGGGCAAGATGAATTAGACATCGCCTTGATTCATATGGATACGGCGCGTGTCGGGCAAACTCCGACCTGAAAATCAAGTAATTTACGAATAATTACAGATTGTCGTGCACTCCACGCTAATTATTGAAAATGATAATTTATACAACATAACTTATTAACACCCGAAGAGGACCAAAACCAATGGTCGGAACTTTGTGATCTGTTAAATTTTGGCCAGTTGTGTCGATTTACACCTAATAAACCTTCTTGTTAATTATTCACTGGCGAAGAAAAGTTTTATTGCTTGTTTTCATTGAAAATGATGTCTAATCAAGTTCCAACGCACGTTGCGAACTCTTCACCGTACTTTTGACTGTGATATGCACTACCGTTCAACATATTTGCCCAATCTGATTTCTACACGGAAAGAATGGTTTTTGCTGAAATATTAAAAAATTTGGCCAGATACAGATCTGAAAAATTATTTTGTTGGATCATCCAAATAATTATGTAGGACGCTTAAAATAGTTGCTAGAATATCAAAACTTTTTGCAGCATTATCATTATGTTGGAGTGTCCTACATAATTATTTTGATGATCCAACAAAATTATTTTTCAGATCTGTATCTGGCCAAATTTTTTAATATTTCAGTAAAACCGTTCTTTCCGTATACATGTATTTTTCTATATGTTTAATTTTTGTTCTAATTCTGTTTTATTCCCTTTATATATGTAGAATGTCAAATTTTTTATCTATCTAACATTATTATTAAATATAATGTCTACTCTTAAAATTGTTCATTAATCTTTTGAATTTCTATCACTTGATTACAAAAGACAGAGTAGGCAAATACTTTTGAGCGGCAGTGTAAAATGCCTCCGTATATAATATTACGTAATGGCACGAAAAATTGTACGTCGCCCCGATATTATTTTGACAGATCACGTTTGAGCGGCGGTCTCGGGTACACGACGCGGTGATACAAGCGGGACGCCATCGTGATAAAGGTTAAAGCACTAATTCCCTTAAAGCTAAAATTCCGCACTAATTCCCTTTTATTCATCTGGCAGATATGTTTTCCCGGCATATTCCGATGGATTTAATGACAAAAGCCTACACACAACGGCGTCCGCGCGTTGCGTCGTACTCGGCGAGCGAGCGAGCTACCTACGGGATTATCGACGAAGAAGATAGAAAGAGGGAAGCCCGGATTCGCCATTAAAATTAATGAAAGCGACACGCGAGACATGAATGGAAACACGATCCGCGTGGAATATATGTATATTCTAGAACCTGCCTGTGTACCCCCTCGAATTTCCATGTTGGTTCGGCTTGTCTTTCGGATCGTCGATCCTACGAACCTGGCAAATGCATATTTTATTGCACGTACAATTCTCTTGTCTGATAAGAAAAGTACATTTAACCCTTTGCGTCATGGTGGGACGCCCAGCATCCCACCTTTTCCCTCTCAGTTTTTAATTATTTTAACGAGTTTCTTGACGTTAAGTACCGGGTTTTTTGTTTTTGTAGAGTCCCTAGCACATGAACAAGTGTAAAAAGAAAAGGAAGCAACCGTAAATTTTGATGTGCATAATTATTATATATACATAAACAAGTAGTCAAAATTTGTGCTTTTTATGAAAAAAAAATGTATTTTCTACTAAACTATTATCAATATCGAAACGGCCATTTAGCTACTTATTTAGGACACCCTAAAGTATTTTTCAGAATTTTTGCAGATTTTTTCATTACACACACGTTGTTCTTTTATTATAAATTAATAATTTTTGAAAAATATGAAAAAATCAATATTTTTTGTTGTAAATCGAAATAAATAGTTTAAATATTCTTTATAATGATATCTTGAGGGTTTTTTGGGTCACTGAATCCTAATCTAAGGTCAGAATTTTCAAATTTTTTAAAATCTATGATGGCGGAACCAGTATACGGTGAACTAAGAACAAAAAATATTGGCCATTTTGAATTTTACAATTCTAACTTCTGATTCGTAATCAGTGATCCAAAAAAACCGCGTATATAAAGTTTTAGAGAGAAAAATCGGTTCAACAGAAAAATTCGTGACACAAAGGATTAATGATCTCCCTGTTTCGGAAATGACATTAATGAAGCCAACGCGGATAATACGGATGTTAAATTCGCCTTGGCGAATAATCTCGGCGGAGCGTCCGTATACGAGTAGATTAATGCGTCTGACAAGCAACGCGGAAATCAACACGTTCTAACACGAATTAAGACCCCGTGAACAACCGTTTCGTGTTATTTATGAGACCGACGTAAAGTGACCGGCGAGGGTGTGAATAACGTAGCGTTAATTTACGAAAATTTCCAGTTACAATGACGTTGCGTGCGGCAGGCCGAAGATCGCACGTGTACCCTCGTAATATCGCCTAGTTGCACTAGAGCGAACTCGTGCCAGGCATAGACCGATTTCCTTGGCCGACTGCCAGAGGATAATGTATGCCTTCTTTTGAAGTTGCGTCGGGACTCCTCGCGGAGTCCTCCGCGAGTATAGATATATCTGGAGTCTCCCGAGCACAGAGATAAAGAGTGGAGCGGACGGGTGGCCTGACTCTTGAAATTGCAAATTCCACGGACACGAGTTATCGTGAACGTATCGTCGAACGTATCTGGGACGCCGCTAATTTGCGAATAGAGACATTTAACATGATAATACGCTTCGCAATGCTTTAATATCTCGAATAGGAAGATACTTCATTCCAATTTGTCACGCGCAAATTCCGTGAAGATTATCGTCGCAGTTATGTGCCCTCCCATAAATGCATACTGTTAACGCTAAAGCTACCGACAATTTATATATACCTATTTCTACCGAACCGGATTATATGTATATTAAGATAAAGTCGTGAAGTCAATTGAGGAAAAGCGATAACATTGAATGCATTTGATCAAAAGTTTAAAAACGATCATTTTATACCGGCGGTAGTAGTTTTATGCCCATTTTCACCAACGTGGATTAACTTTAAACTCGGTTTAATTTGCTCTTTATCCTTTTCTAGTTCTAAGAATTAGAAAAAGATAAAGAGCAAATTAAACCGAGTTTAAAGTTAATCCACGTTGGTGGAAATGGGCATTAGTGTTAATCAAAAGTTTAAAAACGGTCATTTGACCGGCGGTGGTAGGTTTAGTGTTAAATAACAAGGGCATTTAAAAAATTTGATACGTTGCATATATAATACATCGAAAATAAAATACATATCAATACTAAAAACTTGCACAATTAAGTATCTCTTACAATGTAATTACTACAATTGTGTTGTTATTAAAAAATATTTTCAAAAAGAACGAGATCAGTTTTTGAAGTTTCGTTGTTGAAATTAGATTTTCAATTACGTCTAAATATAGTCAGATCTAATCACGATATCGTCATCACGACGCGAGACGCCATTCCATATTGGCATCGCCATATCGACGGAATGCAGAGATAACCCTGCGGGAATCTCCCGAGAAGACAGCGTCATCCGGCCGTAACCGGAAAATAATGCGTCGCAGTGTTACATGCGTCGTGTAGGTGGCTGAGGGAGAAAAAGGTGAGGGAGGGAAGCGTCGGTCGCGCTAAACGAAAACGAGGAAAGTAGTCGGGAAAAAAAAATGAAAGAAAAGAGAAAAGAACCGTCCGGCGGGTCAGCGTAATCTCGGGAGAGCCGATATATATTTTTCTCGTCTCGGCCACGACTTTCGTGCGCCGCTGGAACCGGTTTTTTTTTATCCACCCAGTTTGCATACGCCATTATGCGGCGTGGCCGGTACCGGACGACCGTAGAAAATTCTGTAACTAATGGCGCACGTCAAACGATGCGTCTCACGTGCGTGTAGGCTTACGCACACACGCGGGTCGTGCGTACACGCGGACCCCGCGCGCGGTCGGACGAGCGAGACAACCGAGTCGAGATGTACTGGCTGGAGATACGATTGCATCGGGATTGCGTTTAAGGCGAGGACACGTAATCGCAATTACGTAAACGCCCGTGGCGCACGTATAATCTGCGCCCAACGAAGCTGCGCCGCGAGCGAGTTACGTTGTTTACCGCGCGCGGATGACTCCAAACTCGCGTTACGGCCTCTCTCGTCGCGATGCGCCTTTTGTGCACTATCTCACGGTTTTAAACACTTTGTCCAAAATTACAAAAATTTATTCAATGGTACCGGGGCCAATATATTATATTTATAAATAATACCAATGGATTACAATGGGTCCGGCCAATATATTAGAAATAATCGAGAATTATTCTGGTCTAAAAAAAATGTAATGGTTAAAAAAATAATTATGACTCTACGTACAGAGCATTATACTATAAAGTATAATTTAAAAACTGTATTTTACTGCAGGATATGCACGAATGTGCGATCATTCTATCTCGCAATCGAGGCAAACTCGCGATAAAAAATTATAATGTAATACGAATCGTGTTCGTTCGTTCCGCGCGCAAACAGTCAATTATTTGCAAGGTTGGATGATTAAAATTAAAACTACGTATCTAAGATAGAAATACATGTACAACCATATACACAACTGGTTCTGGTTTTCCTATGAAAGCAACTTTCGGACATCACGTGCGGCCCGTGCGTCGTACGAATACATCCGCGCTAAATGACTCGCGTAATTATTAAGCGCATAATTGACATCGCACTCGCCAGAAGGTAAAAGACGATCGTCATTGCCGGCAAACCGAGATCGGCGCCGTTCGTCGCCTGTTCAGGTTCCTGCCAGGGACCTGACATTGGCATCTATTATACAGGTTTCGCGGTGGGAACGAGTTATTGCTTTCGTACATTACCTCCACTCGCGGCAGAGCCACCGGCGACCTTCGACCCCGGGACACTGCAACGTCCAGCGGCTTCCTACGTGTTTGTCGCTATCGACTCGAGCGAGAACGCACGCGGTTAGGTTTTGAGACTCGCGATAATTTAACTCACTGCGTCGACAAGAGATTCCAGGAGACAGAAAAAGGTAGAGAGAGAGGGAGAGAAAGAGAAAGAAATAAAGTGGAAGAGACGATCCTCGACGTCGCTCGTAAAGCCAGGTCCCAGAGCTCAAGTCGAGAATGATTGACGTTGGCTGCACCACGTCCCCGTGTCCCCGGTGAAAGCGCGATAAATAATTTTTTCCTGCCGTCCCGATAGCTAACGCGATAGTTCGAGAAATGTCGAAAACGAACGACGAGATGCCGCGGGCGCGTCATAAAGCACGCTTCGAGATCTCCTCGGTTCTCGACCACGTGACGCACGTCATCTCTCTCTCTCTCTCTTCTCCCCGATATTTTTCCGCGATGATATTCGCGCGCGATTATTATCCAGAGGGATACACTACGGCGAGCGCGGGCTAAATTATGGCAAATCTCGCACCGGGCGAGTATTTATAGTTGCCGCTGAAACGCACGCACGTGACACTTTGAACCATATTTCTAGCGCGGACGTGTCGTAAATACAGTACGCGCATGATGCACGCGTGTTATAAATATTCATCCGTTCGCCGAGAGGACACGGCAGATTTTTAATTCGCATCGCGATGGGAATATTATTCGAAGCGTAATGGTATCTTACGGGATCGCTGCAATTCAACCTCGAGAAACAATCGATCGATCTACCGACGAATCGCCGATCGTTGAACAATATAATTATCGGGTTAGTCTTTAATGTCAGCTAAAGAGAGAAACTGATTTTAGATCACTAAAGAACTTTCCTTCGAAAAAATGCATGTCGTAAAATATTTGATGGATACAATTAATGAGATACATTAAAAATGATTTTAAATATTTACCGTTTTATATTCTAATATTCCCAGTTAAAAGTAAATGATCCATAACAAATTCGTATTACTTTTATAGGTAATTTTTTTAGTTTGAAAGTCACGTCCTTAAAAACTGCTTTCGTATGAAATATCAGAAAAAAATTCAACGCCAGTAAAGCCTCCCGCACGCCCACTTGAGTCGACTCGTCGAGTGGTCTATTATCTTCGAGTAGTCTGATAACCGTATTGACATGAGAACGGTAATCTACCGGGTGACCCACGGTAGCGTCATAAAGTTACGAGGGCCGTTGATTAGAAATAAAGAATATCGAATAACTGTGATGGACACAAATATTGAAGTACAAATCAAGTTTACAAAAAGTTTACAAATCAAGTTTACCTTTTCTCTCTTCGCTTTTTCACACTGATTCGCTCCATTATTTTTGTAAAAAAATACATTGTTATATTCTAAAAAAACTACACCCAATAAAGAACCAGATATGGTTTCACAATTTGAGGATGTCACTGATATTAATAATAATAGTAATAATAATAATAATAATAATAATAATAATAATAACTTTATTGAGATGCAGTGACAATAGCAATATAAACGAAATGAAAGAACATAGATTGTGTGCCGCATCGCAAAAGGCGAGGTATCAGCAATATAATGCTGTTTAGAAACCTAGAACTAAGCCTAAAATTATTGACCGTAGGGTTTCAATAAATTATCTCCTAAGACTTTGAACACAATTGTGCTTTTCTCGGCACGTGAACCAAAATACAACTGCGACTGTAGTAAGAATTGATCGAGAGAATATCAATTTTTCAAGCAATCCGAAATGAAATCCCCAACCAACAACGCGAACGCGGCTTATCCCGAGCGAGGTTTTTCTCGAGCGGGAATAATTAGATTATCGGGATATATTCGCGAACGGTGATATAGGAGAGGTCGATGCCATCGCGAGACACAGATAAAATAGATGCGATATTTTGCGAGTTCAAGAAACGGGAATCTTAACTTTGGCTGCGCATTCGAATAAATATAGATTCCCTGAGATGGCGACATATCGACTCGTTAAATTTAAAGAGAATCCAACGGTAATATTTGGGAAAGGGAAAACTTTTCGTACGGAAGAAAGAGGAATGCACCCTAACAAGGTACTGTAAAGCGAATCGCTTCCTTTTTTTTACAAATCGTCTTACCGATGTCGACGCGCGATGTTACCGCGTCGCGAGGGAGGCCAACCCCTGTGTCACTTGTATTTATTTGTCGCTAGCGAGGGTTTCTCGAGGGTCCCGAGGCTTACAATGGTGTGTATTCATTGATGGCCGAAGACATAAAATCTAGTTTATCCACCTGAGATACGCGGTATCATTATTTCCCATCAATGGCATCCGCATTTTACTATGCAGGAACAATTAAATACGCAACTATATATTATCAGAGTTTTAACGTAAATTATACTGTGGAATATTTTCCTCATACTCACAATACATTTAAAAACTCACAAAAATTTTATCTACCTTCCGTTTTCTCCTATGAATTGCAATAATCATTATAAATAACAAAAGTATTTATAAATATCTATTACTGTTTGTTGTTCTAAGAATTACTAGCCACGAAAATGATTCCAGCGTACAGCTTTTAATGAATTAAGAATTAATCGTGAAGCTTAGTCGTTTAAGTACTTCGGAGAGAGATCATGTACGGTACGCAATGAACGATCTACCTACATAGTTTTAATCAGAGTTCCTTTGGAATTTTACACCTGTATGTAAGGCACGCAGCACTATCGTGTGTCGCGATCGCGTGGATGTTACGATGGGAAGCGACGAGTTCTCAGCACCCGTAGGCTTGCAATTACGCGACATTGTGTACCGGAATCGTATCTATTCCCACCTGAGTCGGCGCCGGCGAGAAGAAACATTCGATCGGTATTAAAACGATTACAATGCGACACATTGGGGCGACTGTGTCTCTCCCGCGTGTGTGTAACTAGCAGAAAAAGTGGCCTAACTTTCAGCCCGGTCCCGAGGGTACGCCAGCCGCGACGTACCTTCTGACACATGTCACTCACACCCGAATCTGCGAATTTCCCCACGATCTGCCAATCCCCTTTCGACAAGGAGGTCAAAAATGAAAAAAAGAAAAGAGAGAAGAACGGGAGGATTCTCTTCGAGTTTTCTCACGCACGGAATTGGCCAAAATAGTGTTCAAACATATTACTCCAATAACAGAATAATAAAAATTATCTTCAAAGAATCATCCAATTGTAATATGTATAGCGACGCGTGGCTTATTATAACATGATTAGATCATGGAAAATAATCGCTGTTCCTTCAAAGAGCATCAGTTCGTTGAATGGCCTTCGCGTATTGGCCATCAAGTACATCCTAAAGCTTTTATCTTAACACTCTGTTAAAACTGAAAATGAGAGTCTCTAAGTCCTCTCGCGTTTACCCCGACGATCCTACAACAACGTGTCGTCTCGCCCGTCATCCCGCATAATTTTACAGCGGTTGCCGTCCGCCTCCGGGCGACCTTATGGCACTCGTTACTCTCCCAGGATTCCCTTCTCCGGAGGATACGCGGTCAAGATTCGCCGTAAGTACGTAATCACTGAGATGCCTCGAAACCTGCTCCTTCGTCCCTCCTTGATGGGTGCGTTCATTGAGACCTCATTCATATGCATACCCGGTCGCGTCACAGGCATAGCGTAAAGCGGCTTATTATTGTCGCTTGGCTCTCGCACGATAGTGCTCGAAAGTTACGATCGGCAGGCCTGCGCGAGAAGTCAAACGATTGGCGTTGATAAGACATCGAGAAAAATGTGAATTGACTCGTTACCATATCGAGAGACATGTTCCTGATGTCTTTTTTACACCAAACAATTTAAAAAACTCTATTGATTTTCGTAATTCCTTTTGTTTTAAAGATTATCCCAGAAAATGTATCGTACATTGTTAAGTTCACTTTGAATTCACGTGGCAGAAAGAACTTGCTCCACAACTTCAACTACTGGTTTAATTTTATCTACTGACACTCTAAAATTCGACGTGCAAAACCTACATTATGGTATTTCGCGATTTAGTTATGACTACTCATTTTAATTGTTTTACACAACTGATGACATACGAACATCTTTCAGATTAATGAACTTCTTGGTAAAATTTCATAGTTATTAGGATGTTCGTAGACAATCACTCTATGGGTAGAATTTAGATTCAAGCTTGATAAGGACCACATACAATGGTCGAAACGTCGCTTTACATTTAATACGAAATAAATATTGCGTGTCGGACTTAGTGCATTTTCCTTTTTGGTTAATCATTACTGGCGGAATAGGAGAGTTTTATTCAGTTTATCGTACATTGTTAAATTCATTTTTCGTCCAGTTATGACATACTATCCACACACAATTGTATAAAATTATACAATTGATATATCATTCTATTTAACAAATATATAAAATAATTTTCGTACTATTTAACATTTATAATTAAACAGATTTTTAATGTTACAGCAAAAAAAATTATCTTTAAAAGTTGGAATAATTAACTTTTCTGCTACAATAAAAGCCATTAATGAAATTTCCTTTGATATAATAGTGTTATGAATAAAAAGTGCGTTACCTCAACATATTCTATTAAAATTTCAAATCAAATTTTCGATTGATTTTGATAGTAAGTTCTATTTGCTGTACCAACAAATCTGTGCTGTGCTACAATACCAAAGTTTATTAACTACGATCATTAATTTTACGTAACTCTGAAGCTTAGTTACTGTGGCATAGGAAAAGGGACAGGTTGTTCGTGTATATTACGCATCTGTACATTTGCTGAATCAAGAAAGTTTCTAGTTGTTACGGGAAATCCTCTTTTCCTCATGAGATATTTCGAGTGGTCGAATTATACACAATTAAACAATACGTAAACATGAAATGTCCACATTACAGATAGATCCTTTTTCTGAATGTACCTATTTTTTTCACGCGGAGTAATCGCAATAATCACATCATTATTCCTAACACTGTTAAATTTGTAGTGTTAAATTGAACCAAATTTGAGTCATTTATAACCATTCCTATAGGTCACCACTGCTCCTCCCCAATATGTTGTTAATACTAAAGCTACCGACAATTTATATATACCTATTTCTACCGAACCGGTCAAATTACCGGTTTTGTTTTATTAAAAAACTTAAGCTTGATATATATGCGAAGCAATAAACAAGGAGATAAGCCAAATAATCAAGTATATACAGGTGTTGTACAAATAGAAAAATTATATAATTAATAATATAAGAAAATTACATGAATGTTTCGATTATACTTAATCTTCATCAGTTAAATTCACATCAAGGAAGCATTAAAAAATTAATTAAATTTCTTTTTCGATTATGATTTTAATCTTTTTCTTTATTACTTCGTAAAAGTTTATTCTTTCCAATTGAATGCAGGTAATATATGTTTATCACAGAAGGAACGGAAGAAGAAGAGAAATAGATATTGAAAAATTGATTATATGTATATTAAGGAAAAGTCGTCAAGTTAATTGAGCGATAAGCGAAAAACGATAACATTGAAAAAATGCAGAATTTTTAATAAAAAATTTAAAAACGGTCATTTGACCGGCGGTGGTAGTTTTAGTATTAATTTAACTAGAACAATTAGATTATAAATAATACTAAGATTAGGACCGACGAAATTGTCAAATATAAATGAGAATAGGCCAAATTAGATTATAGTTGCCTTTTAACCACATATTTTGTGTTAAAATAATAAATATTGACCCATATATAAAAGTTAAAAGTAACCAAATAATTTAACCCAAGAAATTTAAATTTGATCCTTTGATATCTAACAGTGTATCCTCCATGCTACATGTTCATAATATAAATTAGACATATTTATTGTTACCATACTATGCGCACTTAGCAATAAAGCAATTCCGACGAGATACCTAAGCATCCGCGGAATGTGATCCGCACTCTCACAGTCAATTACGCTCGCTTTACATGTTGAGATCCCGGCGATGCGCGACGCCGAGGATCGCGCAGGTCGCAAGGCACGCCGCGGAAAGTTCTATGCGCCGCGGAACCGCGGCGGACGTTAATGAACCGATCGAACGAACGCAAACGATGCCGCCGCCTGGTTGCGCCCCTTCGTGTGCGGTGGCGTGCATCCGCCACGCGGCTCGCCGCTCTCCACGCTCGTTTCTTCCTCCTTCGCGTTCTTCCTTCCCGGCGAGACGTCCCCCCGTTCCCGTTCCTCTCTCTCTCTCTCTCCCCCTCGGCAAGGAGAGATTTATTAACGCGCCGCGGCGCGAGCGTGCATGGGGATACGCGCGTTGGGAGTCACAGACGTCCGCGAGAAAGACGCGAGAAAGTATTACCCCCTGCATATTTACACACAATAGCGTGCGCGAATGACTTATGAAAAATATATGGATTAAGCGAGCGGTTTTAACATGTCGCCCGGTCATTGTCGGTCCTTCGCCGACGCTAAATCACTATCCGGGACGAGGGGGGTGGGAGAGAATGATCGCCGATCTACGTAACGTGTTTCGCAGCCACGATCGATGATTGTTAAAGATAAAGAATGTATCGGCAGTTATACGCAACGCGTATTGCGATTTAGATTCTATTAATTGATTAAGCGTTACTGCAACATTCATCATCGACAACTGTACAAAAATAATATGCATGATATACGTCTTAATGCAACAGTGAATTTGCAAATTTTAACAATTACGTGTAACTTTTTCCTCGAAAATTAATAATATTATAAATAAAATACAACGATGCGTATTTTATCTAATTGATTAATTTCCGTTTTTTCTTATTTATTAATATATTGTTTGAATTTGGATGTGGCCTCTTGTCGACCTTCGAATTTGTTTAATTAAATATTTATTTATTTGTTCTTTGTCCTAATTTAATTTGCTCATTTTTATGATTTAATTTATTCAACGGCTGATGAAGACTGAGTATCGTCGAAACGTACCGTATTTTATGTTCTCACTAATTGAGTAATGTATTATTTTTATAACATCCTTCTTTGCTCGATTATTGGCCCTTTTCCTACTTTGCTTTGGTAAAAACGAGCTTGAATTTTAAATTTTTAATTATAAATAGAATACCTTTTCGTTAGAATTAAATGTACTAATTACACGATTGCGCGTTAAAAACGTTGCATACATACTCAAAATGTAGCATCTCGAAACACTGTATTTGTGTCAGGATTCGTATTTCTAGATCGTTGAATCACGAGAGTTAATTCAGGGCAACTAATGGCTATTCATAAGATCGGTGATTTATATATCCCGCGTAAGATTAATTGAAACGCGTACACACGAGAACCGCAGTCTACTTTTCATCGGGTCGTTGTACTCTCTACGCAATTAGTGTTACTATTCCTCACTCGGGGATTCTCCCGCGTCTCCATATAATCGAGACCGAGCAACGTCTATAGCCGATCGATCGGAAGATCGATGAAAGAAGGGAGTTCATCGTGCCTGTTATGCGACTCGCGTAAACAAACTTCCTCCCCGCAATGGAATTTATTTTATCGAGACCGCGAGAAGAAGAGTGACAAGCGTGTTGAGGGAAGCGTGTCACGCCTCATTAAGCTTTCTGATATGGATGCCTCCCGACGAGATGCGGGGCTATATCTTCGCGCTCGTAATAGACAATCGCCTCTCTCCGGCGCATCCCTGTCGCATCCCTGTTCCAACCCGAAATCCATCCCTTCCCCCTCTTCCCGTTCCGATCGTCCCCTCTGCGCAGAAGAACGCGCAATTACAAATTCCCACAGTGAACCGCGATGATTCTCTCGCGCTCTCCCTCTCCCTTCTCTTCCTTCCCTTCACTCCTTCGTCCCCCTCCGACCCCTGCAACCTCCTTTTCCCTCTTTCACCGATCCGGACTTTCTCGGAGAACTCTCACTCTTCCTCCTTCTCTTTCTTTGTCTCTCTCTCTTTCTTCTTCTGTCTTTCTCACGGGTCCTCGATCCGCACATCCTCGACCCTGTCTCTCCTCTCTATCTCTCTCTCTCTCTTTCTCTCTCTCTCTATCTATCTATCTTACGTCTCTCTCGCTCGACGCATCCGGCCTTTCTCGTTGTATGCGCACGGGTACTTAATCCCTCGTGAATGAAAAAGGGGGCGAGAGGAGTGAGAGGCACGTACATGTATTTAACGCGAGAAGGTGGTGGAAGTGCGCGGGGGCAAGAGAGGATGGAGGATAAATGGACGCACTGTGAAGTTCTGGTGCAGTGATAACGGACAAAAAACAGACGAATTCCGCGCCATGGTCGGCATCGCGATGTCGCGTGCGCTGTCGAATAATATATGCGAGCCAAATTTGAATTTGGGGAGGTATGGTAATTTTGTGATCTATAAAGAAAGAAGTGGGGGGGGGGGAGCAAGGAAAGAAGTCCCTTGCGACGTGTACGAACGAAATTCAAAGTTCGGGCATTTGTTGCGTGTCTCGTCAAGGGGATGTCGTCGCTGTCAATAAAATCGTTTTAATTTGGCGCGCGGTACCGCGACATCCGAGTCGACAGAAACAGATGTCATTGTCCCGCGAGATGCGGTATAATTAAGCTTCGCGAGCGAGGCGTATCGGTGCCTTTCACCAAAACCGACATTTCCGGCATTGTTTCTGACAAAATTATAATAGATCGTTTCAATTAATTTAATCGGAATACAAGGGATATCTTTATACGCAAAATTGTGTCTTTTTAGATATTCCCAATTGATAATAGCGTTGACGTATTAAATATATGTCAAAATTCCGGTTAAATCTATTAAATATATGCGAACATCTAAAATTAATTACATTTAAGTTTAATCAATCATATCTCCATCATTCTTCTTTCATCTATAATTGCATTTTAAAGTATTTTGCGATTTCTATTCTATCAATTATTTAGTTTATGAACTAATCGATCGTGCCTCCAAGCAGAAGAGAAGGATAAAGGGAGAAGGATAACCGGGACAAAGGTGAAAACGAGGAAAAGAAAGGGAAGACGATGGAAATTGTGTTGGTGAAAGAAGAGAAGAAGAGAGAAAGAGAACCGGCGCCGAGAGCCAGAAAAAGAGAAACAGAGAAATCACGCTCTCTCCCACTCGAATGCGCGGTTCTTATGAATCGAGGGGAAGGCGTAACCCAGATTACTGCTCACCGGACTATAATATTACGCGAACAGATCGGTCGGCATGTATAACGGGTGACCAAGTTAAAATATACTACTATACAATCTTGCAGCGATTCTTAAGATTTTTTTTTAAATTAATGTCACTCTACCACAATATGCGTTAATATCTTTAATTAAGAAGCAGCATACGTTAATATCATTAACTAAAAAGCAGTATTTGTCATACCGTCGTATTTATTGTCAATCAATTTGTCATTTATTTTATAATAAATATTATTTAATAAATAATCATTATTTTTCTCCAATGGCTGTATATTGTTATTCAAACAAAAAAAATCATTGCCGTTATTTTCTCTATTGGAGATCCCATTTCCCATCCTAAAAATTATATCTCGCCCCGTTCAACGCATTTACTCAGGACCACCCGCTAGGTATTCCCGAAGGATAACCTCGGAATGAAACGAGAGGACATGCCCCCCCTCTTTCGCTTCCCTTCCTTTCACCCTGCGTCTCTCCCACTCTCCGCGAGCCGGGTCTCCCTCCAGGCTCGGGCAGTGTCAGAATTCTGGCGCAGTACGAAGGGATGGGAACCCTTCATGGTCCGAATTCCCAACCCCGACACGACCTTGCGCTTGCCACATACCTGCACAACGAGCCGCGCGCGCGCGTCAACGAGCGTGTCGCGTGCGTGTATATTTGCATGTGCATGTGTATGTGCACGAGCGCCCGTGTACGCGAGCGTCCGTGTGCGTAGCCCGGCGTGCATTCGCGCACGCACGCGCATACTCCTAGACCTCCTAGACGCGCGGATTTGTATATGCCTCGAAGGCATCGCCAGCTATGCCTTGGACGAGCATTCCGCTGCACTTACGCACGCGTGCGCGCACGCAACTGTGTATGTATGGCGAAAATTACATGAGGATATATCCTTCAGACTTCTGAATAAGAATAAATGCGGACGTGCGAGAAGAACGGTGTCTCTCTTCATGAAAAACGGACTCTGACGTCTGAATCCGCAAAGTTCTTCCCCTCAGAAAAATCCTTCTGAATCTTTCATAAATTGTTAATCAAACATTTGTCCAGCGAAAGATCGTTAATACAATAAATGTAGATAGGGGAACCCGGGGCATAACGGGAACGCTAAGATTTATACAAGTTTAAAAAATAAATAAATGAACTTTGTTTGGCACTAAAATATTCTTTGAAATATCCACTATAAGGAAAATACAAATTTTACTACAAAAGAATAGTTTGAAAGGACGAAATTATTGTTCTTCAAAAAACTGAGTTAATCTTAGATAGATTTATAGATTTTATGCGGGGCATAATGGAATACCTTATAAAACTTGTTTATTTCTTAAATATTAATGTCCAAAACTTCTTAGAAATGATTTTTTACAACATGCAATATATGTAAAAATGTATTATTACACTTTCAATTATTAATAATTATTACACTTTTCTTATTATAGTATACCTACATTTTTCTCATTAAAATATAAATAAATATTATTACAATATAGGTAAATGAAAATCAAAATGTGGTGTAATAATTTTTGGTACAATATATTGCACAACATAACATATACTGATATATCATAT
>NJRP01000040.1:241858-285606 GCA_003063835.1 Aphaenogaster floridana | reverse complement strand
TCTTCCTTCTTCCTTCTTCCACATCCCAATTCCCTATGTTTAATTCCTTGTTCCTTATTCCTCTCATTGTGCATGGGCCCTTATAGCTCCGGCGAGGAAAAAAGAATTGTGCGCGATGCGCGAGCGAAGCGACGTGTGTAAACCCTCGCACTCGGGAATCGCGCGAAACGCCAATCGTAAAATAAGAGACAAGATGTCGAGAGCAAGATTTAATCGCCCTTGTCTATACGTCGTCCGCTAGTGCCGGGAGTAAAAGTCGATTTCCCGTTACCATCCATAATTGACGCGTCGCGCCGTAATTGGCCATCGCCGTAATGTCGTCGTTCGGGAATCGATTGTTCGGTGCGTGCGAAAGCCGACATCGGCCGCTGACTCCGCGCCCGTTCTCCGCCCGGAAATCAATGGCTGCGTCTCTCTATTCTTAGGACACAGAATGTATATCGCGCACGGGCATGCGAATTCGTCGCGGCACGGTCCACGTTGGACAATTAATTAGAATCTCGTTAAACGAACTCTATCGGTGCTTGAAATTGAATTTGATGTACTGAAACATTGTTACATCAATTTGTCCGCATATTGGCTGGATACCGGTGAGTGATTTAATGAAATTCCATCGTGGCGGAAAGTTCGCGTCGCGTATTTTTTTCGAGAGATAAAAACAGGGTCTGTCAGTGGATATTTTTTTCCTTATTGCTCGAGCGTTGAGCTAATTGTCGTCTTTTCCACGTAAGAGTGATTCAATGGATATGTTCAGAAAAGAAAGCAGCTTTGCAACTGTTAAGATTCTTTAATATGATTTTTATCATTACTTTCTCATTGAATCTACACTGAGAAAAAAAGCTGTTGCTTTAATTATAGTGGTATCACGGGGTGCCAAAAACATAAGTAGTTCATTCAATTGTATTATTAATAGAATATAATAGAATATAACTTATATAATATTGGGTTATATTCTATTAATAGAATTAATAGAATATAATCCAATATTTGGATTATTAAAACAATGATTGAATTATTGGTTTAAAAATGCAGACATTGGGTCTAATAATAATAATACAATTGAATGAACTACTTATGTTTTTGGCACCCCGTGATACCACTTTAATTGAATGCAACAGCTTCTTTTTCTCAGTGTAACAATAAGTGTATAAATTAATCATATTAAAAAATCTTACAACAGTTTCAAAACTGCTTTTTCTGCTGAACGCAGCTAATGACGCGGCACGCGTAATTTGTGAAAGCACATAGATGTGTAATTCATTTAGAATTTGCCCTACGATAATCTTTGACTTCGTTCGCGTTCGACACCGCAAAAATACTAAAGAACGCGTAACGCGTAAGTACGTGTACAATACGCCAAAATGACTATATGCTGATAACAGTGCCATTTATACCCGGAAGATTGTAATATTATAAAGTGATTTTTTCCACGTGATCAAACCTCGTATTCTAAACATTCAATTAGGAGAACGAGTTCCCGAAGAGAAAGATTCGATAGCCAATCATTTTGGCTTTGTGATGGACTCTACCGCATTTACCGGTTATATAAGCGATGCGGCAGCCGCACAACGATTTGCTCATTTTTGCGCCGCTCATTCCTCCACGTTCTTTTAATTTGCTCTACTAAAAATGATTATTTTTATAAGATATTTATATTTATATATTATATTTATTTATTATATTTATATATTATATTTATTTTTCAGAACTCTGATGAGAATGATATAAAGAAACAAGTATATTGAATTTTAGTGAAGAATTTTAATGAGAAGCACGCCATTTCTATATCCATTGTGTATTTATTCTTCCATATTAATAGTTAATAATTAATAATTTGTTTTATAAAAGATATTAATAAGAGATTAAATATTATATTATTCTATTTTGAATATATCTTACTCTTAAAATTACATGTTAATAAATATACATGTAAATTTTAAAAATCTTAGATAACTGTCATCGCTACTTAATCTTAAAAGATAAAACAACGTTGGGGGCAATCGCGACGTTTCCGTCTCGCAGAATCTCTCCGCTGACAAACTCGAAGGGTCAGAAGGGTTGAGAAGCGTCTCATCCAGTGGCTTTAAATAATAGCTCATGCGTACATTAAAACTCAACAGGTCTAACGACGAAGACAAAACGCGGTCCGGATTACTTCGTGAGAGTAGATCCCCTTTGATCCGAAAAAGCAGTCAACCCCCTCCGTTCTCCCGCCGTCGGCTGGCACCGATCGCGCCCCGTCTGCAGCTTTTAAAAGTCCAATCGAACCGCGCCACAAAGAGGATAAATGCGACTGACAGACAACAAAGTTCGGAGAACAAGTGGACGGCCCTACGAGCCGAGCCGGTGCAGGAAAACATAGCGGAGGATGAGGCGGAGTAGGAGGGCGGAGGTGCCGAAGGCATAGGAAGGAAGAGAAAGCGAAAGGGGCGAGGGAAAAAGAGAGAAGGCCTATTCACGATTGTGCTGTCGTAAATGGGTTAAACGGCAGGTCGAGAGGGCAGCCAATTTAAATCACCGCCAATTCTCTGCAGTTCAATGCAACAGCGAGATCGTTTTGAAACCATCCCAACGCCTCTTCCATTTTCACTTTCCCTGTTTTCCGCCTTCCCGCCCTCTGACCTCACACCTGCGCATCCACGATAGCGGCATCAACCCCCATTGCAGTAACAATAAGTCAATTTTCGGGCTATTTTCTCGCTGTCTGATTCGCGCTTCAAAGTTCGCGCAAACTCGACACATTCAAGGCGACGACAGTGTCCGTCTTCGAGTAATCGTTCAAATGCACTCGTCACCGCAAAAGTACCGAGTCGCTCGGTATGCTGGTACTTATGTTCGCTAGTATAATTTCGATTACAGGTGCAGCTCTTCGTCGCGCAAATGTAATTGCGACACGTGCGTACATAAATGCGGGCCGATTTATGCATAACGCAAGGACGTACATTATGGCCGGAGACATATGATTTTTAAAAGTCGTTTTCACCGTCCATTATCTCCGTGGGAGTTTCTCGAAGGACTATGATGACAATGCAGGAAACTATCGTCGTTTGCTGGCTAATAATTATCATAGATCACTTCTGATTAATATTTGAAGTTAGAGCCGACATTTAGGAATAAAACACATGATGAAATTTATACTTTAATTAATGTAATTAATGCAATTAATGTAATGTTAGAACTCGAATTTTATTGCAGTTGACAATAGAATAGTCTAGAATAATCGGATTATTAAATATCAACTCTGTCATAATTATGGTAGATTATTACGTTCGAAATTACAATATTTCGAAACGACATGTATCGTGTAGGGCTTATGCGCGTTCTCGATATCCAGTGCACTGCAAAAAAATCAACAACGAGAAGCAAAAAGGCAGAAAGAGGGCGGATAGGGAGCGGGTAGGGTCGAAGAGGCTGAACCCTCTGGAACTCTCGTTGGCAGCGGGCCAGCCTCGATTCGCATCGTCATCGTGTACTTTCGGTGTATAGGACTATGTACGTAATAGAGATCGCATACTCCATTAAATTGGCACTCTGACGGTTTAACAACCCACGCGGAAAAAAGCTTGGAGGAAAATTGAGCCTTGACCGTTTCTGAGAAACGACACGGCGCATCTTTGCCCTTGAAAATGGCTAATGCCTCTCTTCGCAAATTTGGAATTCTTTCCTCAAATTCACCGCAAATTTCTTAAAAGACATGCTTGTATCTTTTTATTTAATAATAAGTTTCTTAATTATACCCATAGTTTTACATAGTTCTATGTGTTTTAAATAATTATCTAATATGTATAGAAAAACGCCCATACGTAATCATATACAAAAAAATTCGATCACTTAAATTCAAGAAACGCGCTCTTTGTTCGAGATTTAACTTTTTGTTATTGTTACGGCACATGCTAATAATTTGGAGATATAATCTTCATAGCCTAATTTTCCATCTTTATACCTGTCCGCAATCGTATCATCTTTACATATATTTATACAGGATGTTCTAAAAAGGTACCGCCAAAATTTAGGGAGATATTCCTCACACCTAAAGGATGAAAAAATGTTATATGGACATGGGTGCGGAATATCTCCCTAAATTTTGATCGTACCTTTTTAGAACACCCTGTATACATTTATAAATATGTATATTATGCTGCTAACTATTAACAATTATTAATGAGATTCTACTCTTCTTACTATTCTGAATCATTGAGATTGGAAAACTTTAGCGCAGATTTCGTCAAACGCTGAAACAGCAGAAAGTGATAAACTCTTATTAATAACGTACACCGAGCAATTAATCCTCGTGACATGTCCGTTACGCTAAATTCGTAGAACAGACCGCACGGTACATAAAATTGCATGGAAAAACAAGTATACACGACGGTAAAACGTCGATGTTACGCCGTTGTTTACAATGCTTAACGTTGAACCGTTAAATGAAGCGTTTAGCGCACGAGCATCGTGCGCCGAACCGCAGGCAGTCGATTTATTTTCTTTCGGTTGCGCTCGCATTTGCAGCTGCGATAAGATCGCCGAGAGGGGTTGCGCATCGTCTACGATGGGCGTGGCTCCTAGACGTATCATTTATTTACATTGCCATTCGCGAATGATAGCTCATGTTGCGGCAGAGATACAAAGTCCCCATCCCTAATTGATTAAAAATAGTAATTATTTGCTAATTATCGCCGTCCCCGCGAGAATTTATTATACGGCAGATCGTAACGCAAGCCACATTTTCAACTTGCGTTATGATTTATATAAATGTACAATACACATGATACATATATGATATATGATAATATATGATACATCATATTTCGGCGCCATTCTAGGATGATTTGAGAGTTACGCGATATACAAACGTCGCCAATGCATCTTAAGAAATTAATTACGTCGCGCTATATTTTGTCGGATTTTGTTGAATATTCGAACATGTCGGTAAAATTATTATCCCGATAATAATATTGCATGCGCTCCGATATTAATGCAACCGTTTCGCCCGCTTTATTCGCATCGATAATTTCCGCCATCCGCGCGCACGGCGAAGAGATTAATTAATTGTCGTTCGCCCCCTCCCCCCGCCTCCCCCCTCCTCTGCACTCAAAGAGCCCCCTCGTCTACCGCCGTGAGTGATAATTTAAATAAATCGTGCGATCGCGCGCGACACGCCTAGAGGGAAGAACGAATGCAGTTTCGCGGCGATCTTATCTCCTCGCGTCAATTAACATCATACGGTCGCGAGGAAAATATTCACCGCCTGTCGTAAGCGACTCGTTACGTTGTAACTCATTTCGTGTAATAATGGAGCAATTACGAAGGAAATTATCCGTATCCGTTTCCAGTTATAATTCCGACCGTTTTCCGGTCGCGTCCCTCAAGGCGACGCGTTCGGTGGAAGATCGGTAAATGTGACTTTAGAAAAGGAATGAGGCGTGAAATTGTTATTTAGAGAAAAATTTCGGGAGCTCGAACAAATCGACCTTGCACGACGTGCGAGTTATCCGTGGATGTTGAAATGTTATACGCGTTATCGATAATTTTAGACGTGATTCATTATTGCCCGAAGGTGTTATCGTTACAGGTTTATAAAACAAAGCTGAGGTAGGGGTGACTAATATCTTTCTCGGAACGACAAAGATTTAATATTCGTCGTTTCTGCACGCACGTATGTATATCTGTAGCCATCCTCCGAATGATAACGCTTCTCCGAAACACTTCGCAACGCCCTAAGCTCAGACGGTCATAGGCAAATTTAACCGTCGATGATTTCACGCATCATCGACCGATGCACGCGGCGACGTTAAGGCGCGTTAAGGCTGACGCCACACTTGGCTGCATCTCCGGATATGGCATTCCCGCTCGCGGTGGAAGCGGCTGTCGCTCGTGTCGAATGATAATTTAAATAAGTAATACCGTGTTTTTCTCTGGAGAAAAGCCACGCCTATTCCAGCAGGCGAACGCCGCTCGCAAATTGATTGAATAACCGCGAGTGCAGTCGCGTGCAAAAGTTTCGGCGGAGTTGCGCGCGATCATTACGGACACGATCTGCAAATGCAACCGCGAAATGTTTTCCTCTTATATTATTTTTAATGTCAGTTATTTTTTATGCGATACGCGCACTGTGTTCCATTAATTCTCTCAATTATAGATGTAAAGCCTCCTCTGTACCTTTCTCTCAATTTCCCTAATTCTTCCTGCTACTTTTTTCCTGTTTCGATTTACCTTTGAATTTTAACATAAATAATAAACATATAGTCGTTAATTTTACACAAATTACTGTTACGCTATATTTGCTTTATGCAAGATAATGTAATTACGCGGCGGAGATCGGAGCAGTGAAAAATCGAATCCTTTCGTTCTCCCTTAATTAATCGCTTGCATACGCAAATAATAGGAGGCACGTAGATACCATGACCAATCGCGATTCTCACAATCGAAGAGAGCTGATTCGGCGCGAGGTAGGGGGCACAGAGAGAAACTCGATTGTGCTGCTTTCTACAAAATTAATCATGCTATTTGGCAATAAGCTACAGCGGCGAGCGTACGTCCACGAAATGTTTTCACACACGGCACCGCCGATGCGCCACCGACGATCGTGTTTATGTAACATGATTTATTATAAAATCGCGGAAGAGTACTCGGGTGCTTACTTTCCAATATTAACGAGTGTGGTTCATTGCGTGCTGCTTTTACGCACAATCCCACATCCTTACAACTTTTTTCAAGGGGGGGGGCAGAGGATAAATATACTTAGGAATACCATTTTTGTAAGGCTCTGCCAAACGAACAAACGTTACTTAATATTTTCAAATAATATTTTTTAAAGAAATATTTACGCAAATTTTTATTTTTAATTGTATAAGTTTCTCAAACAAATCATTCTAAATTGGAAAAATTAAAACCCCGGGGGGACATATGTCCTTCCTTGCCCCCCTCCCCCCTCATGGGCGACCATGCGGATTCCATGCCGTCTAGATTGTACGCGAAGCGAAAAGTACGGACATCACACGATCGCGTTTTCTTTCGCACATGCAAAAAAGCGCGTTTAATATAGAAGCATTACGTATCGTACTACTCGTGTAATCATTTTTTTCTTTTACAGAGATTTGCTATTTTTATCCATGCCTATTTAGTGCCGCGTCAAATTACATATCGATGATGTGTTGTATTAAAACTCGTTTGATGCATATCATGCGCGTATAAAACATTGCATGCCGCGAACGATTAAACGCGAGCTCTATCTTCTTCGGTACATATCTTTGTTTCTGCGAGATGTACGATCATATCTTTTGAACGCCAGTCTAAGGCCAGATGTAGGAGAGAAAGAGGCGGGGAGGGCGAGGAATGATTTGAGAGTATAGGCCGGTCCACACGCGTTTTTTTTTTTTATTCAATTATGACTGCGCAAGTAAAACGGTGTAAAGAGCGTTGCAGTTTAGTGGTCTCCACACAGTACAGTTTTCAGCACCATTTTTTCCCATTCAGTTTTGCAAACTCTATCATGGAGGAAGTGTTGCTTTGGTCAATTTTTACAATTTGTCTTGCAAAAAGAAGGCAAGTTAAACGTCTCAAGTGCACGCGACGTGCAAGATGGTCCAGACATTGGCTACTAAAAAGACACCAATTTTCCTATATAAGGTTACTTCGTGAATTGCATGAACCTGAAGACTGGCGAAATTACTACAAATGGACATTTTTTTTAAACATATAATCATTTATTGGAATTAGTAATTCCACATATCATAAAACAAAACACGTGTATGAGAAAATCCATTTCACCCGATGAGAGGCTGACCGCAACCTTAAGATTCCTAGCAACTGGCAGAAGTTATAAGGACCTGGAATTCACAACTATTATATCGAAATAAGGATTGAGTGAAATCATCCCTGAAACTTGTAAAGCTATCTACAAGGTTTTGAAAAAGGATTATCTGAAGGTGAGTAATAGAATTCAATCAGAAGTAATAAAATTTTATTTTTTTATTATATATATTTGTCATAATAGAGAAAAAATTCGAGGAAATAAAATACACATACATAAACAAATTGTATGCAATCTGTACACATTATTTGTCAAATAAAAAGATTGATAGAAATATTTACGCATTTAATGTATAACATTTCATAAAATTTTATATGAAAAACTTAAGTATATCAAGACATTACATTAGATTACATTAGAAAAGAAAGAATATGTTTATTACTTAATGCTAAAGAAAAAATGAAAAATAAAAACAATGTTCCATAGAAAATTAAATTACTAAGTGAATATAAAATATTTTTATAACACTTGAAAAGGACCACAATCCGTATGGTCAAAACGTTGTAATAAATTGTATATATTACTTGCCAGTATTGTTTTATAATTTATTTAATGTTAATTATTCACTGGCGATTGGAGAAAAATAGATTTTAGTGATAAAATATTTCTTAAACTTATATATATATATATATATATATATATATATATAATAAAATATATATAAAATGTAACTTATAATAAAATATATCTTAAACTTATCTATAGCATATTAAATTTTTATAAAAATATCTTAAAATAAAATGTTTTATTTGTACTTTGCATCGTAACTATTGTTAACCTCAAAATTTGTGAAGTAATCCACAAGACCTGAGCTAATGGCACCTGACCTGACAGTTTCGAAAGGCGGATTTAGTTTTCTTTGTGGCATTTTCTGTTGTTGTCCAATTTGCTGATACTGTTCAATTTGTGATGAAATGTGATGTTGCCATCCATAATGGTCTCCGGTTGAACTAAAATGATATTGAGGCTCTCTTGAATCAATAACTTTAAAACTTCTAGACAATGTTTCCATTTCTGCCTCAAATAAAACATCGTTTATCAATTTTTGGGCAAACATGTTCTGTTGACTATTAAGATTTCGAAGTTTGTTGGCTACATATTTCCCAAATACATTGAAAGTGTCATCTGTCTTTACAGATGCTCTTCTTTTCCCAATTAACGACATATTCTCAGTTGTCTTATCATCATCTGGAGACAGTTTTCTCTTTCGAGATAAAAACTGTAGATGAGAAGTGTTAGAAGTTGATCCACCTACACAACCTGAAGTCGATGATCCAGGAGTAGCAGGTGTGGCAGGAGTATCAGGCGTTTTTACGGATCCAACATCAATGTAACTTTGATCTGTGTCATCCTCAGGCTGAAAGAGATTAAAGAAATAATGCTGGACTTATTTGTTGATTTAGATTTGTAATTAGTATTTAGTTAGTATTTTTAAGATATTTTTTTTTGTTCTAGTTTCCCAAAACTGAAGCAGAGTGGTTAGAAACTGTAGCTGATTTCGAAAGTAAGTTCCCTCACTGTTTAGGCGCTATTCAATAATGAAGGATCATGGTAGGATAATTTTGTAACCTTATTCTTTGTAAATTTGTAGCCTTTGTAGTTATAAGTGTAACCTTAGTTATAAGTAATAATCTTATGTTTTATTTCTTATTTCATTTTACTTACGTAATTGTAAAAAATTTTCATAAATTAAGCCTTAATTATAAATTTACAATATTAAATGAGTAATATACAAAACGCTGTATCAATAATTAACTAAGACTATTTTTTTTAACAATAGACTATTTCAAAATTTTTGAAAACTTAAAATTTACCATAAATAACATTTTAGATGGTTGTCTAATGACTATGAAAAAGTTTATTTCAACTCAATTTGGTTAAAACTGTTAATTATTAATTAAAAATACATATGGAATGTTCAAATCGGTAGGTCTGGTTATTAAAAAGCATTTTAATTAGAATTGATAATAGTATGATTATTTTTAGCCCATTTAATTATTATGGCTTATGTTATTTTTATGGTCTTATCCAAAATGGTCTTAATCAAATATTGCAATAACGATGTATAAATTTTATTTGTCTTACCTCTTGTTCTTCTTCAGGAAATATAGTAGGCTCATCATCCATAATGTTCATAGACTCTATCGGAGTTTCTTGAATATTCAAGAAACCAAATAAATCAAAATACCATAGCGTTGGTTTGTAAATATCATCTTCTTCAGCCCCAGAACAATTTGTTTTATTTATTTTGGCCAATTCTTTCCGATACACAGACCTCAGAGAATTTAGTTTTTTTATAACAGTTTCTCTATTTGCTGCGGCGTCAATTTCTTTATATTTGTCGATCAAAATCTTATAGGCTTGATTTTTCTTTTCTCGGTCACTATACTCTTTCGATTTTATCCGCCACAAGCACGGCAAGCTTTTATACATTTCAATAAATTCAGTGAGAAATTGACGTGAACAGTGTCGAAGGTTCGCCATTTTTCGGTTTAATTATCTGAGAACACCGAGCACCGAACACCAATTCGGCATCGCTATCTGAGAAAACTGAGCAATATGTGTAGAGAAGACGGAGAGGGCGTCCACACCACCGACATATCTGTGCAAGTCACAGAAAACTATGCTCTTGAGTATAGTTTTTCGTCTCCGTGTTCCGTCTCCGTGTAGTTCACATAATTGTACAGTTTTCCTGTCCAGACGCAACGTCTTCTCTGCAACGTCTTGAACTGCGTAGGCAAAACGGTGTACAAAACGTTGCGTGTGGACCGGCCTTATAGTGCGAGACTCCGGAGGGAATTATACTTGCATGAGCCAGGCCTCCCTCCGGCCCTCCGGCCTGAATGGTAATTAAAGCGTGCGAGACTTTCTTACAATGCTCTTAATTCCCAAGAAGGAGGACAATTCGCCGACGAATCTGCTGTCTGTTTTACGAAAAAATGATCGAATTGTTATTTTGCGAAAATCGCGGAATGCACGTTTTTAAACTGATCTTGAAATAATATAAATCAATACAAATTTTACTCCAAAAAATATGTAGAAAAGAATAACATAGATCGTTATCGATATCATCTCATAAGATACTTCTTTTACAATTGTATACAAAAATAAATGTACTTAAGACCATGAGATAAAAATGCGCTCCGATTAATGATGTTCTAATAATTAAAACTTCTAATAATTACGATTATTAAAAGTGATCTTTATAATTGATTCAGATACTAATCGACATGTGAGGTAACGCGTGTCTCTGACTTCCTTGAGCTCGCATAAATAACAATTGTCGTACGATTTGAATTGCGCGGAAAAACATACTTGTGACTGCACACACGTATTCCATAACGCGAGAAAGAGCACGAGCTCGAAAAGCCGGAAGCATCGAATTTGTTTTTATTTCCGACATACAGGGAACTCGTATGTCTCGCGATCAACAGGTGACCAGTTGAATATTGGGTAGGACGACGTTTCGCAGGAAACGCACGATTGCCAGGCTCGCAACCTGTGATCGTGGATCATGAATTTTAAAGATGGAGCATCAACTTAAAGTCCGATGAAAAGTGTTTAAACCGAGCACAATAGTCCACCGCATAAAAATTAATATAACGACGTAAAGAAAAATATTTATTTAAGCTGTTAAATATAATATACAATATTCCTTAAAGTAAATTTGTAGATTTTTATTTTACTGTCAATCATTGTCGTCATTAATATTCTACTAATGTTTAGAAATTAATTGTAAAATACGTTACGACGAATGTATAAACAAAAACTGTTAGTTCGATAATAAAAACCTATTATACAAAATTCAGCTTCGAAAAATAGTTCTCGCAGATCTCTCAATTTAGCCCATTCGTCGCACGCAATGGTGTTCAACGCAGAAATACCAGTCGCAAATGGCCTCGCATTATAAATCATTTTTACGGAGTGGCAAGTATCCTCGAAACGTCGACACCATAAATAGCACGCACGCGAAATAAACAATCTGGATAGAGATCGATTTGTCCCATCGAGCCATTTCGGTCGATCGACTTTCCGTCACCCTCGTCTGCCTACCCACCCACTCTCATCCGGCACTGACTTTTCCCTGTGAACGATATTCCGAGAATTCCGGAGAATTCCAAATCTCGCGCGCAAGCTGTTGACTAGATAAATCATGCGACTCCCATTCGCGTTCGTCTACTTTCGTCTTTGGTTCTCTTAAGTCGCTTCTGTCCACGTGTCCGCGCCGGTCGTATGTACGTCGTGTAAACTTCCAACGTATGCATGCGCGTATGACATACGTGTGTATGTGCGTTGAGTTAAGATTATACATTCACGAGTGTCCACAGTCGACCAATTCGGAGGCAGCAGACTGTGAAGACCTACGAAATATGTACTCGCTAATACGTGCGTTGATTTATTGTGGATTAAAGTCACAGCGATTTCTTCCCTCGCAACGTGAAATAACAAGAGGACGATTCATATGGTATTTTTCCTCGGACGAAGAAGGAATGAAAAATCTCGGCGATACGTGCGATACGAGCTTTTAGAAGGCAAATTCGATTGGTTCCGATTGGTTGTATGGCGCGAGATAATCTTTAGTCTTCGACATTAAGAATACAAAGGTTGAGAGAGTTGAGAGATATTTATCTCACTAATTACTAACTAGGATCAGGATAATTAGGATCCTAACGTAAATATTTTTATAAAAAATATAAGAAAGATCTTGACAATTTTATCTGTTTGTTCGTTATCAAGGCGAGTATAGAGAATGATTGGAAAATAGAATCAATGTTGCTTTTCAATTTGCTAAAATAAATTGTTGTGAAACAATACCAGTGTATTTTCCTTTTAACTGCACATATATCTTGCTAAATAGAATCCAAATATTTACAGTATAAAATTAATAGATACCATTCCATTAAAATCTCGATTATTTATCCTAAATTATGCTCGACGTTTACGGAGTCAAACGCAAACCGCAGATAAGCACGAGGAAACTTTTCGGTCACCAATGTCGTCATTTGACTACAAGCATAATCGGATTCGGAGCCAACAACGTGATGCCTAGTGAAGAGAAAGAGCAGAATATATATAGAAAGGAGGGAGAGAAGAGAAAAAAAGAGAGAGAGAGAAAGAGAGAACAACTGTGCCGCACGAGTGCACGCAAAGTCGGAGCGTCGCCGTTCGGTTCCTACGTCGATCCCTCGGTGTTGCGGTCGCCCGTACGTGCGAGCTTTGCGATGCTACGATCCGATAAGCATCCCCCCTTGAGTCCCTCGACCGCTCTCCGCCTCCCCCTCCGTGCCTCTCTCCAAATCGACCGAACGATCCCTCACGCGCGCGGCTCGCCGTGCACAGCCTCCTCTTCGGCCTCACCGCGACCTCACCGCGGTCGTAAACGCGGAGAAAGAGAGAGAGAGAGAGAGAGAGAGAGAGAGGGAGAGGGAGAGCGAGAGAGATCTCATCGACGTCTTCGTTCCACCGCACACGGTCGCTCCTTGTCTCACCTTGCGGTCGTCGCGCACCTCCCCCTCCCACGTGAGTCCGATTTCTCCTTCTTCTCTCCTCCGCCGCCTCCTTCACCTCCTCCTTCTCCTCCGCCGCTCAACCTCGGGATACTCTCGCATAGACCTCCTGCCGCAGCAGCTATTCTCGCTTTCGCCGTCCTCGTCGCACCGCTGTCGCCGAAGGATCCGAGGGTCGTACCGTCGGGTTCCACTCCCGTTGGGCCGGTTCCCTCCTTCGAGATTCGAGGCAGCCTGCTTGCGGTCGTCCTCTTCCCGCAGCAGAGGGTCAGCATGATGCTCCTTCTCCCTCGCACGCTTGATCTCTACCTTCACTCTCATCCCTTTCCCCTCATCTTTGTTTAAACAAAGAGAGAGAAAGATCACGCGCGCATCGCGCATCCTTCTTCGTCGACTGAGATGATAGACGCGGGTTTGTCTTTGTCTTCTCAACGTGTGTTCTTACTCCTCAATTTTAGATTGACTCCGTCCGCAAAAACGCTCCGATAAGTGACCATCAAAATTCATCTCTCTTTAATAATTGCGCTAATCGTGCTTCATGTCATATTCTCTCTCTCTCTCTCTCTCTCTCTCTCTCTCTCTCTCTCTCTCTCTCTCTCTCCCTGTCCCCTCTCACCATCCGTGAGTTCTTCTCCCTCTTGTTGTCACACTGCATTTTTCTTTCGCTGGATACGTTCATCTGTTTTTCTTGTCCCAACGTGTGTATTTCTTCCCTCGTCACTTTTCTGCGTCCGCCCTTCTCGTCGGGGATTGTTTCTATCGTTCAGTCAGGTAGAGTCCTCTCTCTTTCTTTCTCTCTTCTCTCTCTCTCTCTCCCTCCTTTCTCGTTTCACCGGATGGGTTTGTCTTCCTCTCGCATGTTTCTTCCCCCTCTATTTCTTTATTCTCGACTGGTTCTGTCTTCGTTCCTCCGGATATATCTGACGTTCGTCCGCTCGTTCTCTCTCGCTCGCGTTGCATTTCATGCGTACCCCCTCTCGCTCCATTCTTACTAACACTCCTCTTCTCTCTTTCTCTCGCATACACACGTATACACACACACATGCATTCATTCGGACGCGTACGTGCCAACCTCGCCTTCGCTCAACGAAATACGCACGCGTGTCTCCACGGGCGACGCTCGTGATACCTCGAGCGTGTGCGTTACGCGTATACGTACATATATATGTATACATATATACGTGCGTGCAGCAACTCGTCATGGTCGCGTTTATACGCGCGTAAACGCGGCGACGTGTACAAGGGACGGCCAAACCCCCGAGACCTTCGCCGATCCCGATGTCGCCGTATCGAAGTCCCCTCTCGCAAGCCGATGCCGACCCTAGACTTTTCTCCCGACGATTATGCGAATATCGACTAGACAATTAGACTAAAATGTGTCGTTTAGCTCTTAACACGTTTAATGTTCCACAACATACCAAAGTACGGACAAACTGTTCAGCGAAAGAGAAATGTGATGCGATAATAAAAGAAATATTGTTCTCCTTTTGATAAAATCATTGCATTCTACTGCAGTCAAATTCGAGATTAAATGTGCCATGTATATGCGTTTATATATCTCTTATGTTGAATAAACACACAAATATTTAAAAAAAACTATTATCAGTGCTACCATATCTGTCCCATACCTTAATTCCCGATATCCGAATACAATTAAAAGAGAACTAAACATATCATATCTAGTTTTGCATATAATGTGTTGCATATGACGAGAGCGAGATAAAATTTTAATTATATTAAAATTTAACGTGAACACACAGGAAGTTCAATCCGACACGATTCATCGATCAGACCATCTTACGATTAAGTACAATTCTACTTGATCGAACCGAAATTACATCCTGCGAGATATATATATATATATATTAACTGGTCGTTTGACGGTTCAATTCAAGATCGAATAGTTGGCAACGTTTCCATCGTGTCTGGAATATTTTAGGAATGCCCGTGCGCTAATATTCGTCTCGCCAATCGAGCAGGAAAGGCGCATTTATCTCGGAACGAGCTATCAGTTGACAAGCTCTTTTGCCGTAAACTTCCAGCTTACATGAGTGATGCGAATCGCGTCATTTGCCCAAACAACTCCGCGACTCTCCCTCGTTAATCGTGCGCGCGGTCGTAATATTTCACGTTCCCGATCACGGTCGACCGATCCTTTTCTTCATCGCACCGGATACGTATCGGCCAAGCGATTTCCCGTTTCTTTTACGACGGATGCACGAACGTTACCGTGCGTTTTACATATCCGCGAAAGATCGCAGATTAGGACGACGTATCGGCGAAACGAAACAGCGGTGAACAACTTCGCTTCACGAAGTAGCATTCACCGAAGCACCATACGTCGCGTGGACGTGCACTCATGCGAATCGACGAGATAGTGTCATCTGCCACGATCCTTCCGACTTCGACCGCTCCGACTCGGCTAAACGGGGAATAGGTAAGAGGCTCTCGAGGAATTTTATCCTCCGAAGGGGACAGTAACCGACCTATCTCGCCAACTATCGGCTATCTTCTCGACAGCTATTCGGTGTTCTTCGAGTATCGGTGACCGAGGTGCCTCATTGCTTCCTAAACGAGCCTACATATCCGCATTTACACTGAGAAAAAAGTACTTGAAAATTTATTTCTATGAAATAAGATTTGTTTAAATACGAAATAAAATTGTATTTCTAGAAAATGAACTATCTAATGAGAAAAATTAAATATATTTCACAGAAATGTATGTTCCGTCATCATAGCTAAATTTAGCTATGATACATTAGATGGTTCATTTCGCCGTATTTAAATAAATCTTATTTCACAGAAATAAATTTTTAAGTACTTTTTTCTCAGTGTATCTCTTTGCGTGCGAAAAACTTATATTTTAAAGCAAATATCGTAAAGTTGAAGTTATCAAGGCATATACTACATATTAAAATTATCAAGGCATAAACGTATTTTTCATATACATTTATCTGCAAGAAATTTGTATACTACAATTCTAAGTATGGTTTATATAGTTTACGACTGTCAAAATGAAATGACAGTTCTCAAATTTGTTTCAAAATTTGAGCGAGATAAAATTGTACCAGAATTGTACTTGTCCGATTTCATATCTTCGTTATTTATAAAGACATGTTAGAAATTATTAAGTATCTACGGGTTCAGTATCTACGGCATTTAATCCGTATCGCACAGGAAACGAAAATGACAGTCTACCCTTTTCCTCGCTTCAAGGCGTAATATCTTAACCGTAATTTTATGCGATAGAAACTTGTATGACGACGACTTGAGTACTTAGGTAAAAATTAAACGCGACAAGTAAGTAATATACAGCACATTTAAACATTGTGTAATAATATACATGATACATTATTATGTATATATGTTAGTGATGTAGGAACCGGGACTTGCACAACTTTCAAGCAAGAGATCGACAAACAGTCAAATAAATATAAAACCGGTTTTTGAATTTACGTAGAAACGAGAAACAACCGGGCCAAACTGACGCGAATCAATTGTTTCGTCTGGCAGAAATTAGCTGTAAATTTCTAAACATTAATCTGACTATACTATTAGCAGCCAGCAACGTTCGATTTTCTCCGTGTATGTATAAATATTTCATTCGCTTCGCGCAAAAATCTCTTGTACCCCGATTCTTATTCTTTATTCAACTGCGAACTTTTATAAGGTAGTCACAATTTCGTTCCCTTAAAATAGAAAAAGCTTTCGATGTAAATCCATATATTTGCAAAGCCCGTTTTAGGTTTCATGTTAAAGGTGGACTCCGTCTGCAAATTATAGGCTTACTTCACCCTCGCTTGTTAATCCCTCCGTTTTTGCCCGAGTAGTCTCACGGACGGAAGTTCACGAATAACGCTGCACTACTTAGCGATACATTGTTCACAAGGGCCGGGAATCAACGTCGCGCGCCTGCGGGACTTGATATCCGCGCCAGCGCGGATACCACCTGAATACGAAGGTCGCAGGTCGGTGGAGGAGAGATCCCTTCAACATCGTGGATAACTTTCATCGTGAGTGCCGGCGCTATTGTGTATACATACATACGAGGAGGAGAGAAGCCGTAGGGGTTATTACGTCGCGCTTTCTGCGCGCCTCTCCGCTTCGCTCCTTCTGGAGCCTTCCTGGAAGTTCCGAGTCGGGGAAGGCAGTAACGGCAGGAGATGAGGAGAGCGACGAGGAGGACGGAAACCGGGTAGGATGGAGTACCGAAAGGGGAAGGAGAGGCCTACCGTGGAGAGGAGTTACGGCTACAGAGCTAAATCTCATCGTCCGCCAGGGAAGAGACAGAGAGATAGAGATAGATAGATAGATAGATAGAGAGAGAGAGAGAGAGAGAGAGAGAGAGAGAGAGAGAAAGGAATAAACAGATAAATAGCAGGAATGCGCAAACATTGGACAAATGGTAACGTAAGTCGAAACGGCGAGATAATATGCGCCCTCTCAGCGTTAGTGATTAATGATTAGATGACACAGACATGTGACATCTTCACCACACTAAATAATCGAAACCGCTCAAAATATCTCGGTATTGATGAATCTATTCAACTTCATATATTAGTATCTATTTATTTGTGCGAAGCACATAAATTCGATATTATCGATAATAAAATATGAGATATATACAACACATCGAGATATATAAAAAAAATATAAAAGAATAATATTACGAGAAACAGAAAGACAAAAATGTTGATAAATCCATGTTGATAAACCGGAAATACAGCTATGGACGTATAATTGTGAGCATTTTATATCTCCGAAATTTTTCGTCAAAGAATTGCACATTCAAAAATCTATGACTGTATAGTTTTTCATACACTGAAGCGAGTATATGCTGACACAGTGAAGTTAATCTCGTATTTTCAAATTTCGTATTTTTATTTAAAAAAGTGATACGAAAAATTTCATTATTTGAAAGATACATTATAAATGTAAAAAAGAATACATAACATAAAAAATATATATTTTTTTAAGACATTAAATGAAAAAATTATTAGTATTTTTATTCGTTTTACATTTTCAAAAGTCAGCTTAAGCCGGTCAAATGACCATTTTTAAACTTTTGATTAAAAATTCTGCATTTAATGTTATCGCTTTTCCTCAATTGACTTCACGACTTTTTCTTAATATACATATAATCCGGTTCGGTAGAAATAAGTATATATATATTGTCGGTAGCTTTAGTGTTAATGTATATAGCTCAATTTACAGAAATACGATAAACGTACGATTTGTGCATTATTATACTTATTTTTCATTTGTTTTTAGTTAAACACAAGAGGAGATTTCTCAAACGCCGCAACGCGGCATGAAACGGCATGAACGTGTACCATAAAAATTTAAGTTCTATCGTGAAAAAGCCAAACTAAAGATTCGATTTTCTCTTTATTTTTTTTAATGCGATATGTGTTATCGATTTCGCATTTCCGGCATAAATCGACACAAATACAACAAACCATTATTAATAAATATTCAAAATTTGAAAAGTGCGGGAGAACTTCGTACATACGAAGATCGTGCCTTCCGAATAAGCACAGTAGTGACAGTCGTCGGAAGGATCAAAGATGGCGGATAGTCATAAATCTCTGGTCAATCGGTTCTCGATGGTACCTACTACAAAGGCAAGAGCTTTAGTGGAGGATACAAGAAGCCATTCGGCACGAAAAAGAAGAGACAGGAAAATGAGGGAAGAGAAATACCCCAAAGGACGGAAGTCACAAAAGCGTGAAAACATACCGGGTAGCTGTTATAATGTCCACTCTGATGTTCGTAATTGCAGCATGCGAAGGAAAAGGGAATACCGTTGGTGGCGATTCTGATCATGAATAACGATCACCTTGTGTTATCTCGCGCGTTAATTCAACGAGACGAGCAACCGTGTGCGACATTGGAATCTTTTTAAAAATCACGTATTACATTAATATTTTCTAAGTTACGAATACTTATTATCAGAGAATCGAGGAACTTTAGCGGGAAGAATTGGTAAGGTAGAATTCAACGTCACGAAGCGGCCGGGAATGGCACGCAAATGAAAAAATAGGCTAGCAATAAATCCAAGAAATTTCCGGTTTTATATAAGTGAGTAAAATAAAGAAAGAATGTAAAAGAAAAAAGGACTTCCTATAGGTCCATTTTTACGCAATCATCCGTTAACTCTCTGCGCGACCCTTTGGCAGGATGAACGAGACTCGCCAACTATTTATCCTACAATAAGTATCACCGCCACGCCAGGAGGTAGACCCTGACTTGAATAGCAAGCTGAAGGATAAAACAGTAGACGAAGCGGAGCCAAATACCAACTGCGAATCCACACCGCGCGCGTCCTGCTGTCGTTCTGTATCATCTTGCAACCGTAACGAGGGGAACCTAACGAACTCTGAAACCGTCAGTATTTCGGCGAGATGAATCACGGTCCGCGATTCTCACTTTGCGCGAAACAAGAAAAGAGAAAATTACCACAAAACATGTCCGGAGGAGGAGCGGAAGGGGGACTGAAGCAAACTCCGTACATATGCATTATCGCGATACTATCGGAATAAGAATGACGGTGCGACAATCTTTTAGTTTATAAATGGATAAATATATAAAGCTAAATTGAATATTAATTGCATGATTGTTGAAATAATTCTATTATATTCTCTGATTTCTAATTTTAATTTAATCCGTAATACATTCACAAATGTATTATTTTTGTTTAGTAAATAAAACAGCCATATGTCAGGTTTTATTTAAGTATATGTAAACGTAGAAAGGTAATAAGTGTTGCCAAAGATGTCTGACAAGACGAAAAGAGGGATTGAACTCGACTTAATACTCAACAGCCGTATCTTCTATTTTTCCCGAAATCCCTGCATCTCGTAGAACGTGCTGTCTCTTACGGAGCACAGCGAGAGCTGCACGAGAAAAATCAATAGTCCAGTCGCGGTCGAGGAGGAAGCGGCGCGTCAAATTGTCTACCCCGTTTTTTTCCACGAAGAATCAGGGATTCTGCCGAGGTATCGAAGGCGATTCGTGATACCTCGCGGTATCTTTATAAGACAGATATTGCGCCCGATTTTTACAGGTAAGATTCAAGGCGCGCGGAACAGTCCAACAATTCCGAACAGTCCAACGATGGTTATTTACAGCGTACCTCGACATGACGACCGGTGGATGAACGCGATCGACCATACGCACCACTCTACGGAATCTCGACGGCCGGTCACCGGAACATCCGACACACGTCCTCGGCCTCGTTAAGCCGCCGACGATATTTCAACTGCCGGGACAACGACTACGATTAACGTCCGCGCGAAATTGTGACGGCGGGCCGTGCTCGCTCGCGTCACCGCGCCCACCGATTTACGGCCAAGGCCGTAATTCCGTGATCTAACGCGCTGGCCGTTATTTCGGAAAATGTCCCCGCACGCTGGCCCATTTCGCACTTCGCAACGCCGATATAACGTTTGCCCCGTTATGGCCAATCGCGAGAATTTATCTCACCGCGCTTGGCACGCCGATGCGCGCGCGCGGCTTTTCGGACAGGATGAATCTTCCTCTCTGAATTTTCGTTTATTTGCATGTCGGCAGATAAACCAGATCGAAATCGATATTAAATCTCGTCCCGTTGCGCGTCTACCCATACATAATCCCCTTAACCTGGTTTAAACGCGAAAGATCAGGTGGGAATGCAAATGGTCGACATTCCTTCATTTCTCAAATAGTTCTGTAGATCGAACTGATCACTGAAGAATGTAGCTCGAAAACATGGAATGCAATGCGTGTTCCAAGTCTATATTAATCTTATCACGTGTTTCTAAATATACTGCGAGTTGATATTACTATGACGCATATTATTATCTCTTTACATAGAAATGCTAAAATATAAACGGATGCGAAAAGAAAAACAGTGACGATAACGACTTCAAAGACCCAAATCTAGCAGAAAAATGTGCTATATATCTCCGCGTTAAATGTATTCGGCGCATACAAAAATTGTATTATTTAACTATACATTAAATTGATATGAAAGATTTTTCATCATTTTCCATCAAATAAAATTGGAAACGAAACTTCCAGCTCTATTCTATATAAACTTTTTTATAAATTTACTTTTCTTTTCATCTATTTTTCAATCTCCCTTTCAAAGAGCTTCGATTTTTTAACTTTATTTAATGCAAAACTTGATAGAAAAATGACAAATCTTTCATATCAATTTAATAGCATTCTCTCTCAACCACTGACTTTTTATCTCACTTTGGAAAAGATAGCATTTTCCACGGATATTTGACGTAAGTTTTGTAAGAGAATCAATGTCGCTGCCATTTCAAAGATAAAAACTATAGCTATAGCTACCTATCGACACAATTGGAGAAACAACGAATGATAACAGTGGAATTCCGGATTTTTTTAGTATCAATTTTATCAATCTTTTTAATATCAATTACATTCATCGAGACTTATCACTGCACTGAAAAAAAATTCTTGATAAACTTGTAAGATGTATTTAGTATACTTTCTTTTAAAGTATTTAATTATTATGACCGATTATAATAATAATAACAAAACATTTTGTAATAATTATAAACATTTGTAATAGTTATAAAAGAGCAAATTTTGTTTAGTTGAGCCAATTAAATTATGTAATACTTATTATACGTTTAGTTGAAACTATTTCACCAAGGTGATTGGTAACCACCTAGATTAGGTGATTATTAACCAAGCCTAGATTTTTATAACCAAGTCTTTCTTTCAGTGTGACAACGTCTATCAATGCTTCCTAAGCCGATTCGAACGCGATTTGGGGGGGACCACGCAAAAACGCAGTCTAATGGCCATGCATGCTGGAAATCCGATATTCCCGCGACCTCGTTAGGTTCGTATCGTGGAAAGATCTTCAGCACGTACGGCGCAGGTTCCGAGAGTGCACTTGCCACCTGGCGATGAGATGTCTTTCTCTCTCTTTCTCTCTTCCTCTCTCTTCCTTTCCATCTCTCTCTTTCTCTCTCTTCCTTTCTTCCCATTCCTCTTTCTGCCTTTCGCAGTTACACGACAAAAACTAGTCGCATGCTTAGCTAAATGCTCTCCCGTTCCTTGTCCTTGGTCCTCATCCTTTTAGATACGAACCGAAGCCTCGGCCGTTCCTGCGGTCGCCACCGTCTCCTGCTACCGTTTCCATCACTACTCACGTTTCTGGTCACCCAACTCCGATAGGAAGAAATGCACGATACGATAGTCGCATGCCAAAGAAGGTGACTGGGAATCTCTCCAACTTTTCAGCGCGGAGAATATCTTGCGGACGATTATGCGACGTTTAAGGCGATAATTGAGCACAACTGCCTGTACTTCGTTTATAATTGCGAGAATATCTATGTAGGTTGCAGCAAAAAATCTTAACATCCAAAAGGATTACTTAACAACGAGTAATATAGAATGAAATGTGTGCACTGAGAGAAAAATTTATGATATTTGTGACTATAATGAAAAGTTAAATAATTATGGTTAGGTGCACCATTCTTATAGTTATTACTGCTATAATGTTAGTAATAATAACAAAAAAATAGTTACAAATACCATAATTTAACTATATTATTATAGTGAATTATTATGGTTGGCACCGGTGCCAACCATAATATAATTCACTATAATAATATAGTTAAATTATGGTATTTGTAACTATTTTTTTGTTATTATTACTAACATTATAGCAGTAATAACTATAAGAATGGTGCACCTAACCATAATTATTTAACTTTTCATTATAGTCACAAATATCATAAATTTTTCTCTCAGTGTGATAATTTGCAGTGTAAGAATGGATTTACAAAGCATAAAATAAATAAAATAATAAGGAAACGACAGTTCTTTTTGTAATCCTATAAGATAATGTATATATACCTATTCATGAGTTCAGAAACGATAAGCGATGGTTTTATTTCTAGATTTGCGGAATATACTGTGAAAGCGATTAAAACGCGCTGCTCTGATTCTATTTCGCAATTTAATTTCATATTATAAGATGAGATATCGCATAGTGTAATCGACATAATTACGTCATATTCTGCGCTCTCTGCAAAAGTATTTTTAGGGAGGAAAGTATCTGTTTTTGCGATATTCTATCTACCTAGCGCTATCGATTTGCCCGACTATCGACATTATCCTCTGAAGTATTCTGTTTTGTCTCATATGCCACTTAGTCGTGATAATTTATTTATCGCGATAAACATTACCAAATACTTCGTGATACTATATAATTGCGGCATGATCCTTCATATCTCTGGTACCGCCAGAATTAAATAAAAACACGTGATTCTCCGACACACGAGAACGTTAACTGCCTGTTTGAAAAATGGCGCCCAAATGCGTCGCGATGAATATTCCAAGAGACAAAACATTCAACAAACAAATTTATAATTTGTTAAAAATATCACATCATAGGGCACTCTAGTGATATTTCGTTTAGATAAAGAAAATTTGGATTTGGCAAGATGGCTTCAAACGACTCAAGCATTAGAAAGTATTATTTATGTTCATTTCCACCAATGTAGATTAACTCTAATCTCGATTTAATTTACTCTTTACCTTTTTTTAGTTCTAAGAATTAGAAAGAGATAAAAAGAGTAAGTTAAACCGAGGTTAAAATTAATCTACAGTAGCGCTCAAAAGTCTTTTGACAAATAGTATTCTGTGAATTACTTTATTAATACCAATACTATACATACATATTAAACTTTATAATATAATCTTTGCATATAATAACACATATGTTTATAACAAAAATATATCTTTGCAAATATTAATAAATATTACATAAACAACGTAATAGCCCTGTTTACAAAGTAACGCATAAAAACTAATTGTCAAAAGACTTTCGAGCGCTACTGTACATTGGTGGAAATGGACGTTAGATAGTCACCGTAGTATTCACTCAAACATCTTACTGCATTGTGATATTGAATTATTATGGCGATCCGCGAATTTTCCTCGGCGCTAATCGACCTCCTCGAGGACAAGGCCGCGAGGAGAATCGCGAGTTACGAGAGCGAGCAAACGGGAACGGCGCACCGTTATGCCATCTGGTACGGTGCGCGAAGCGCACGACTATGAATCGCATAGTCGCGACTATGGATTATGACGTCATTTCGTCACGCGCTATCAAGCATCACGATCGCTGATTGCACTTCCTTCTTCCTCGTCCGTCGCGTCGCATCGCGTCGCGTTGCTTCGCGGCTGAACAACGGAGCGCGAGAGGACGACGCCCGAGCGAAGAAGAAGAGAACGGCTATTACGGCAATTGTAAACGAGGCCAATTATCGTCGTAGCCGACGGATAAGGATACGATCTCGCTCGCCGATCCCCGGATAGGATCTAATTATAAGTTACATCGACGATCGATGATCCTCAGTTATCTGCGACTCGTTAGTATCGGCGACTCCCCGCCGGAGACGCGCATCGCGACGCTGCCGTCAAAATGGAGACTCGCGCCCGCCGTAGCCCAACATATTCCCTTTTAACACAGATACACGCCCATATCTTCTTTCTATTTATTCTCGCACATTGCTATAGCAATGTGCGAGAATAAACCCAAGCCAAGTCCAAAATCTAACATTTGCTATAACACACAAAAATAAGTAACAAAAATGTCGGAGCTATACGAGATTATTATACATGAAACGTTAAATTTGCAAAATCATTTAAAAAATACGGAAGAAACTGCATCAGTATTCGGCGGATGACTCAGTCATCTATTTTTGCTAATAGTGATAAATAATCAGGATGTAAAGGTCGTAACCATTCTTGATCGCTGTGCGTTTTGATTACGTATGTACTCTACAAATTGTTAATATTGGTGCGAAAGCTTAGCAAATCATAATAATTAAAAGTTTAAATTCAAAAACGAAAGCTGCATAAAGTTTATTCAACTCTTTCGCGCTCTCGACCCCGCCTTGAAAGCACTTGCGTCTTTCTCTCTTTCTCTCTCTTTCATTCTCTTAGCCCATCCTCTTCCGAGAAAAGATCGCCACGTCATCGCGCCATTCTCATCGCCACAATGGTCAGTATGTCTAATTAATGGTTGCCGGCTAGTGGCGTTCACAATAGAGAGCACTCGAAGAAAAACGAAGGAAGTTTCTTTTTTTCACGAAGGAAAAACTGGTCCGGCGGAGATTACACGCTACTGTTTGAGACGAATGAAATGGCGCTCCAATATTCAGACTAAAGGAAAAAAAATCCGAAACGTGAAGCAAATTCGTGAATGGCAGGTACGCTCGCTAAACCGTAGTACGTTTTCTAAACTGCGCGATGAATACGTGAATCTATCCAGAATACATCTTGAGATCGACTGATGCATTTTTCAATATTGGCCGAACATTAGGCACCATAATGTATAATTTAAGAGATTAAGTCTCGTATTTAATAACTTTCTACCGGGACATATTACAGTCACTTACAATCCATTATAATCACACTGAAAAAATTGTATTCTCCTCTAAAATGTGCCAAGAGGATCTTCTTAGTTTAAGAGGAGAATCTTACTTAACATGTAAGGATATCTCCTCTTAGTTTAAGAGAAGAATCTTAACATGTAAGAATATTCTTACATGTTAAGAATGTCTCTTTAGAGGATATACTGTTTAACAGATTCTTCTCTTAAACCAAGAAAATTCTCTTGGCGCTTATTTTAGAGTAGAATACAATTTTTTCGGTGCACGTGTACATGTGTAATTATCATCTTTCTTCTGTGTGCGTCCGGAGACAGTAGATGCGAACTTTTTAATTCTTTTGCCTAGACAAAATAAACTAAATTCCAAACGAACTATTCAAGGTGCATGAAGATCTCATAGAGGAAAGGAAATACGGAAAACCCGGAGGGCTTCCAAGAAGCACAACGCGATTTATTTGTGGCGATCACGCATTCGTTGGATTCGTTGGAAGGGACGAGGGTGGTTCCACCCCTGATGAACGGATGAAGGGATCGAGGCCTTCTCTCTTTCTCGGCAAGCCGCATGACTGGTGTTTTGGGATACAATAGGGTGTGTCGGTACACCTACGCAAGATATATTGACTCGTACCCGTGAAAAAGATTAGGAAGAGTTTTCCCCGCCTTTGGGTTTGCTAAGAAGTCAGCAGATAATTTTGAATGTCCAAGAAAGTTTTACCTAATCCTTTACAATTTGGGATATTCTAGGGAAACGAATCAATATCAACCTCTTTACTTCCAAAATTCGACCTTCCTAATTCATTGTCTCTTTTCATGAGATACCAACCATCTTATTCTAATTCTGAAATTACAAATGTGACACAATATAATAATCAATTTTCGTCATTCGTAATATTCCGCCAAGAAAATCAGATAAAAAATATAATAATTTGCAGATCGTAATTACATATGTATATTCATGAAGCATCTCTACAGAATTTAAAAAATTCGCTACGGCAAGTTAATATTGAAATACAGATAAATCTCAACCATGATTTATACTTATAAATAAACTGATTCAATAATAGTTGTTATTTTATTCCCTTTATTTCTTTATCGTTCTTTCTCTGTATATGCATACGTTGCGATCGAATGCAGAAAGCTTCAGGAAAAAATGAACCATGCAAACTGGATCGATTTTGTGAAACGCGATGGCTACAAAGGGTGCTGCTCGATGTTGCTATCGTTAGTCAAAGAGGCGAATTGCTCTGATTTACAGCATACTAAATAGAGACGGCTCTTCGCGACGGTCGCGCCTCGGAATGCAGGGGGACGAAGTGGCAGGGGCGTTGTAGAAGGACGGCCGTAGAGCGTGAGAGGAGAGAGAAAGAGAGAAGAGCGCGGAGAGGAGACGGAGATCGACAGGGACGGAAAATGAATGAGAGTACCGCCGCGCTGGCGCGGGAGAGAAAGAGCGGGCGAGATATACCGGGTGGGGCAGCAGAACGGAGAAAGATGAAAGGGTGAGAGAGAGAAAGGGAGAAGGAGAGGGTATCGCCGGGCGATTGGTTAAGTGGGGTCCACACGGGTAAGCGAGGTCACATTTCGAGTACGTTTCAGACGCTAAAAGAGGCCCTGTCGTGAATTCTTCGACAGTTGATCACCGATATTTTCTGCCGCGGTAATATTTATAGCAATTCGTATAATTTTTTTCTTTCTCGAGCAACAGACGATTCGCGGATTAAGATATGAGGTAACGATCTCCACGCGAATGCTGCATGGAAAAAAAACGATAAGGTTGCCACAATCACAATAATAGTAATATTTGGTACAGCCACGTCCTGTGGTTGTGACATTCACATTGATGTGAAGGCAACTATGCATTTGGTACAGCAAACATAGTGAATGTTGAGACAAACATATATAGATGCACTACACAAAACAATGTGAATGTGGCTGAACCAAATATTACTATTATTGTGGTTGTGGCAACCTTATCGTTCTTTCGGTGCGGGATATCGAAACGGCGTATTAACCGAATGCTATTTCGAGGCGCAAGAGCGATCACGCGAACGATGAAAAGGATCGTAGAATCTACAATCTTTGCGGCGTATTTGCGTCCGCGAAAGAATTTTCACGCTCTATCGCCTTCAGCAAAACGCGATTAAATATCGCTCATAAATAATGCAAATGTAAGAAAACGGACGGGTTGTGCTTTGCCGCGGAGATACATATCTGTGCTAATATACCTCGCGGTATAACCGACTCGCACAAAGGTATATTGCACTTGAGCGCAGGAAAAGACGCGGGGAGATCGAAGACACGATAGAAAGCTGCGCGAACGCGGCCATATTCGAGGAAATGGTTGAGCCGCGAGTACGAAGTGGTAAACCTAACGTGTAACGTGCGAACAAAGAGGAAAGGGAAAAGAGGAGATTACATTCAAGAATCGGTCGTTTTATTGCGGTGAGACGCCGCGCCGCGCGGTGCAATTCTGCAACGCGACGCGACGCTGCGCGCAATCGTCACGGTCCCTCGCGAGGCGAGGACTTTGGAGGCCTTATGCTCGGTTTTCACGAGTCTCCGGTGTCGCTGAGTAATCCTATCCCCAGGCACATCTAGCCAACATAATGTCACCCGACTGGTACCGCAAGGAGCGGCGACTAGTAGCCGTCACATTAAAAAAAAAATCATTAAAGCACTCCGCCGAGTGTGTCGGCGCGCGATCGTGAATAATAAACGTGCGAGCGCGCGAATTTCGCATACTCGATGCTCAATCGTCTGCATATCCAACCGCGTAAGCGAGACACAGAATGTCCCGGAGAGCGTCCCACGCTTTAAATGATACATACTTTCTGCGCGATTGGAGACAGTCAGTTTTTCCCCTTACAATTAGCTAATTTTAAACTGCGAAACGTGAATAGTTCTGAAATTTTATGCGAATCAAAGATGTTTTTAAAGATTGTATGAGTTAAATTTAATGTTAATTTTGCTTCCAAGTTAAATAAAATGTATGAATAAATTAAAATCGTTGAACGCTCGATAATAACAAAGGCTATGTGAAGGTTGATAGGCGGTGATTCCAGCAAGTTAAGACAAAAGTGTTGTTATAAAATAAACATATTTATTAAAAGACAAAATAAAACGTTAACGTTTCGAGTTGACTTAGTCTTCTTCAGAAATTTTATGCGATGAAATAATTAATAATCAAGAATAAAACATACGTAATTACAAAGATGTATTAATTAAATTTCGTGAAATAAATTCCGAGAAATTGTAGAAAATCTTTAGTATAGTTTTAAATAACCACATAATGATACGTCAATAATAAAATTCCGTTGTATATAAGGATAAGGAATTATACTGCGTCCCCTCGGGGTTTGCATTTTTTCACCCTTCCCATCCTTCCCTACAGCTCCTCCTACTCTTTGCCCGTTTGGACCAACACCTTAACGTCTCTTCCGAAAGACGGAGTCCAGTTTTATCTAACGGGAATCCTCTTCCCGGCAGAGAGCGGAGTGTCGGAAAATAATAATATCCATGTTTACCTGATCTAGTGGACTCGAACTTGGTACTACAGATTACGAGTCTGGCGCTCTACCACTAGACCACATTGCTGCTCTATCGTTATTTTTCTACATATACCCCAAACAAGTAGGATAGAACAGCTAGCTTTTTATTGAACCGCCTTTTACTAGCATTTATTACCTGAAAAGTTTAGATATTAAGTCAGTATACATATAACACAAATGTCCAAAAAACTCATTAAACACTTACCGATATAAGACAGTGAGCGAATACGCCAATTATCCGTCCTTAGAATAAGAAAGAAAATGATTATATTTAGTTTATTAATATTTGTATCACTAATATGGTTCTTTGGTTCCTAATAAATGATTTAAAAAAAAAAAACATTGCTACTCTAGATTCCGTTGTGTATATGAAGCTAAATTTAAAATTGAGTCTTGACATTAGAAAGAATAGCATCGTAAAAATGTATGAATTAATTTAAGTTTCTTTGCCACGATTGAAACAGTTTTTACGTTTTCAGAATTTTGACGCGAGTCGCGTAACCATCAAAATATTTTGAGTATTAAAAAGATAACGCACGATATCGCAAGTGTCCTCTCCAAAACTTTCAACCTGAAGAAAGAGAGAAGGGGAGGGGATTACATCGTTAAAACTAAAATCGCAAGAGGGACGTATCTTATCTCGAGAAATTTTTGTTAGTGCACAATTTTAACGAATAAATTTTACCAGTGGATTTGTGTGTATGATATACAGAGGTTTCATTCAATTTAAATTCATTCGACTAACTTCCCTTGCCGGTACACCCTTCGCCACGATATTCAAGTCTATAGGTATCCCTTCACCCTTGGTGATGCCTCACCATTGTAACTTTGGGCCCGTGCCGAAGCGTCTAATATCTCCCAGTTGTACGTGTGTGCGTGCGACTACCTGAGGATCCACAACAAGTAAATCTTGGCCCGTGCCACGAAAAACCGTCTAGTCGGAAAATACCTAGCATCTCCTTGCTTTCTAAGTAAATTATATATTATAGATTTTCTAAACGAAAAAAAAATGTTAAAAACGCAAAATAAAAATACGAGATAGAATAGAAACTTCGAACACTAAGATATGAGATAAAATCCACTCTTATTCCGCGATGCTGATTGGTTTTCTCATTGTGCTTACTTCGTGAGCAGCTGTCATCGCGAAAATTGCATAATTTTACAGTTTACATATTTATTACAAATATACGTTTAGCTGTCATCATGGATGAGAAGGTTACAAGTTGTATGAATGTAATTTCGTTAATATTTTCTTCGGAATATATTGTTATCGGCCAAGTATTGAAGATGCATATAAGTAATTTTATTCATGTCAAACGACAGCTCGTAGTACGAAGTAGACAGAATAGCAAATACGAAATATATTAAATCATTTTCACGAACGCTTGGACTATTGTCAAACCGTAGAAGAACGGCAATTTAGAAATAAATCAGAACAAATAGCGCGCGCATGGCGCGCGTTTGTATGTCTAGTTTTCTTTAAAAAAAAAAAAATAAAATTATATAAAAGAAAAAATTTGATCTTAAACCTTGTGACCTGTGTAAGTTTTTATAGTGTCATCTAATTGTAAGAAACAAAGTTTCTTATATGCCATCTTGGTAACTCATGTTCAGATGCCTAATACATTCTCCGCTCGATCTTCAGCGTGACCTTCTTTATGCAGGGTAAGACTAGGGAAGAAAGAGTTATAATCTATGACAGCTCCGGAGGTGCGCGATCCAGAGCTTCTCGAGGTCAAAGATTATGCCGCTTCCCCAGTAAGAAATGACACCTCGATCGACGTCTAATCGACGTCGATTCTATGTCGAAATATTGTTTTCGACATTGATTCGACGTCGATTCGATGTCGATCGAGGTGTCATTTCTCACTGGATTCGACTTACGCACATACTCTCTCTTTCTCTCTCTTTCTCTTTTGCGATGCATCTAATACCGTACGTGTCTATACTTCGCACGCATACGTGGAAGTATCTAACCGGGATGTGTAGATGTAAGAGTTCGAGAACGAGCGACCGGGAGGTGCAGTATAGAATGGAAAAGCCTGCTCGCGTGTACAAGCTGCGACCGTGCGTCGTTGGCGCGTGTCACCGGAGGCAGCTGCCGGTTCGTCCGTTCATTGTGTTCGTGGAAAAAAAGGGGGAAGAGGGAAAACGGTCCCCGGGGGAGGGTGGCGGAGGGGCTCGCTGGATATATCGCGTATATAAAGGTTCGAAATGGCCAAATTATAGAGCGAATTTCGAGTGTGTTGGCTGAAACGTGAGCACGATCGGACTACGCGGGGTAAAATTAATCGCTGGGGAATCACCGGTCTTTCAACCGTACCAATTTCGAGCATTGCGCAAGACGAACCGTCTATTTCGCATCTATATTCGTAGTCGACGGGCAACGTGTGTAAAATACAGATCCAACGAGAACGCAACTATAAATAAATAAAATTATGCAAAACACTTTGCTCATTTCACGGATGAGAGAGCACTTAAAATCGGATTTATAATTGAACTCGTCTAGAAGTTACCTCGAAATGTTATACCTATTCAAAACCCAGTTAAGAAATTTATTCTTGCAATCGTGTCGGGAATGTTTTTATCCTCAAATGCCAGGTGACAACCTCTTGATTGTACGGCGGGAAACTTTTATCGCATGATACAATTCCGCGGGTAATAATTGATGAGTGAATAACCCGTTTTCCAAGGCAATCGGGCGTACCCGCGATACGTCCCGATAAATAAAAAAAGAAATAAATAGTATGTGTGAGGAAGAAGTCGACCGTATTCGTGCGCCCAATAAAATGCAGTAATGGGATCGCGCGGGATCATAAAGCAGATTCTAAGGGACGCGTCTCGCGCAGCATCTCCGATAGGCGGCGGCCGTATTTATCGGACAAAAAAATACTGGGCAAACTGCTCGTCGCTGTCCGGCGAGACACAGTGGTTTCGTTAATAAGTGCGTGCACCGCCCGATGGAAATTAGAGGTTGCGTTCCTCGTCCCCATGCCCGCACCACGCGCGTACCATTTTCTTTGCTATTACTACCGGGAGTAATATTCCAGTAGTGCCTTTTATTATTGTCGGCCGTACGCCCCGGTAGTTTCGATAGTTTATTAGTCGAGCGGATGGCGCGTCGATTGCCGGCGCGACAGGTGCGAAGTACTCGGCGGTCGGATTTATTCACTGAGGAAATCTTAATCGATGCGTTTAATGTTACGTACTCCGCCAATTGCAATTTATTGACTACTAATGGCTGGTTTTGCGAACAGTCGGGACGGATCGCGCGTATTTTACGATCGCAGTGTTTTATAATAAATATATTCTGCGAACGTGTACTTGCGAGCGTTAATGAGTCGACGAGTATCTGTCGACGCGACGATCGTAATTCAAGCTAAAAGTGTGTATTTTTGACAAATAGATTCTTATATTCGAAGGAAAAGAAAATCGCGTTACATTGACGATCAAGAACATCGCAATCTCAGAATTACTATCTTGAAAACATCGAGGGATATCGTAGATATGGATAAGATGCAGACAGAATGCAGGGCGTGGATTCTCGTGAGGAAAGACGACGGGCCATCTGAAAATTAAATCGTCGCCGCGTTACTCGGCTAACGTGCCCTCCCATCCATTCTCTTACGAAATTACAAAAAGCCGACAAAGGAGATCGATCTATTTAATCATTTTATGCTCGTATTTGAAGGCATTTTCTCAAGAAGAAATGGCCATCTTTTAAACAGTTACAGTGTTTGAATGTTTGCATTTCAAAGCAAACAAAATATATTATAATTTATAATACATATATTGATGCCTTTTAAAGAGACAATTAGAGAGAGACAGAGAGAGAGAGAGAGAGAGAGAGAGAGAGAGAGAGAAAGAATGAATAAATGAATAAATCGCTATTTATTAGGCGCCCTGGGATACAGCGCAGAAACAATACAATTAAATAAAATTCAAGATACATCCAAAAAACAGAGAGCAGTAGTAAATACATGCATACAACAATAATGCTATAAAATATATAAAGTTATAAAAAAATATATAGAAAAAGAGAAAAAAGAAAAGTAAGATACAAAAGAAATGAAAGGCTGAAAGCATGCGCGCTCTCAACAAGCCTACAATTACACGCGCTTAAGTATATTTAAGTGAGCGATGCGCTCGCGTGCGCATCCATACCAGTATGCAATCATGAAGGTAAAAAATTAATAACAAGAAAATTAACCGAAATAAGAATTCATAATTTTATGCATATTAAGATGCAGCATTCAGCAAATGATTGTAGAGTTTGCTCTGGAAATTGCTTAAAGAAGTCGCCACTCACACATCTGACGGTAAAGCATTCCAGAGCTCAACAGCAGAACAAACAAACGACTTTTTATAAAATTCGGTTCGACACAAAAGTACCGAAAGAGTATCGTTGCGGGATCTTGTATCACGCGAGGTCTTGTCACATCTGAACTCAAAACTGCTATAGAGAGTACAAGGTTTTTTGTTATGCAGGATAGAAAATGTAAAACAGCCTATGTAGTACAAACGTCTGAAATGAATTTTGAGCCACCGAAGCTTGTTAAAGTAAGGAGGGATGTGCTCATCCCATCTTACTTGAAATATGAACCTGATGCAGGCATTAAAAGCCCTTTGCAATCGGAGGTTTTCCTCACCCGTGATATCCGTGAAAATCGTGCTGCAGTAGTCATACAAAGGTAGCACCAAAGACTCTATTAACCTAATGCGCTGATGATGCGGAAGATGCCTGCACATTTTAAGTTGATAAACAGCAGCAAATACCCTGGACATGGTTTTTGAGACCTGCTTCTCCCAGGACAGCGTGTTAGAAATCGTTAGTCCCAGATATTCAACAGAATCGCTGTAGAAAATAGTAACGTTGTTAACCTTAATGTGAGGCAGCTCAAGGCAGGAGAGACCGTTGATAAAACGTGCGGTACTCAGCACCATGGCTTTCGTCTTCTTGGCATTCAAGGAGAGTCTAGTCGCCCAAAGAGAGAGAGAGAGAGAGAGAGAGAGAGAGAGAAAGAGAGAGAGCAAGATGTAACCTGTTAAATTTTTATCTACATTACTTATTACTTATTTATTTCATACTTTTATTACTAAATGTTGCTTATATTAAATGATAATATAAAATATTGATAAAGTACAATTTAAGCGACCGATACGGCATTCAGCAATTCTTTCCTGATAGCAGAAGAGATAATTTCACAGAAATTTAATGTATTTAATGTGTCGTATAAAGGAACTCGTTAACAAGGAAATTCACGATGTAAAACATGGAAGTGTCAAACTCGGTCGGGCAAGATGTTATCCAAACACCCTAAAAAATGACAAGTGCGTGAGCACGTGTTAATCTACCTGTCTGTCCTTTAATCTATTCACGAAACACGCGTGGACCGCCGCGTATTATGCGAATCAACTCGTTATCGATGATGAAAATGGGATGTCATTAACGATAAACTCTAGAAATAACTCGGCCGTTGTGGTATCGAAACGTCAGTACGCGTCTTTCACGCTCGAAAGAGCGCTTTATCGTATTAAATCTGCTCATTCGCTTAATTAAACTGAATGTTTAATGAATCGTATTTCATCGCATTGCTCCTTGAGATATCTATTCGTGGACATTCGATACGAAAGGGGGGAAGGAGATATCTGAGAAAGGAGGATGTTCAATTTTTGGCCCTCCTGCGGAACTTTAGTTTACCGTAAAAAATTGTTGTTTGGGATCCATGTGAACAAGAAAAAACAGTCTTACACCTCAGAAATGCGGGGAACATTGATTTTTTTGAAGTTACATCGAGTTTCCTTGTGAAAGCCAAATATATTCGGATACCACGCTAAAATTTTTCATGAATCGGATGCATTGCGCGAAGGTTTTTTTTTATTATAATTGGTATTTAAAGGTTTTTGAAGTCTCTGATCACGAATCTATTATCCAAATGGCAAAATGTAGAAATGGCGAATCAAAAATGGCGTCCTTGATATGTAGTTTTGTGTACGTAGGATTACATCATCAAATATTTTATCAAAATGAATCTGAGCGGGCTTTTTCAGACATGCTGATTACGAATCCATTTATTAAATGAAAAAATCTAAGATGGCGGATTCAAGATGGCCGATCCAAAATGTTTGTATGCCGGAATAAAATCAGGGGTAATTCACTTATTTTATAGAATAAAAATAAATACGAGGTCTTTTGAGATTTTCCATAGCGCACTGCCAAAAAGAAAAAGTTTAAAAGAAAAAATGATTGATACAATGGCCTAGTTTACATCGTCGAAACGTTGATACGCGTATTAAGTTTGGTGTACACCAATGCTTTAGTACACTGAGAAAAAAAATTTGTTGAAAAAACAAAATATTTAGTCCGATACGTTCAACGTAAAACATTAGTTGGTTTAACTGAATATTAGTTAAATTAACTAATTCTTGATTTTAAAAATTTTGATGGTTGACTGAACAATGAATGAACTGTACTCTTTTTAATTCAACTAATGTTCAGTTAAACCAACTAATGTTTTAGTTAAACGTATCGGATTAAATATTTTGTTTCTTCAACAAATTTTTTTTCTCAGTGTACGGGTGCGTTTACATCGAATGTAGTAAGGGAAAAAATAATACAAATTTAATTTATGTCGATTGCCTCCTAGTGATGGTATTTAGAATTAGGGTATTTAGGTTATGCTCAATGCCAAATTCCCTTCAAAATGCGTTTCATGCGTTTACATCGTCATTTGTATCATTTGATACGTGTATCAGTTTAGTACGATACTCCTACTTGGTACGCTCGTACCAAGTTGATCCGGCAGCGTTTACATCGTGCGTACTAAATATTTAATACGAATTTGGTACAAATATAGTACCTGATACGCGTATCAAGTGCACGATGTAAACTAGGTCAATATAGCTGATGAAAGTTATCACATCCAGAACAATACTTCGCCATCACGACGGATGTGTTTGAAACAAGAGTACTAAGATTAAGAGTACAAAGATTTTCAACTGGCTCTGCCTAGCGCTATTTTCCTTATCTCGCTCCGTGCGCAACCCAAAAACTGCTCGAGCCTTGAGGCTGCGCACGGGGCAGCGAGGTAAGGGGAATAACGCTAGGCAGAGCCCGCTGAAAATCTTTGTACTCATTTTTTTATTTAATAAATAGATTTGTAATCAGCATGTGTGAAAAAAAACCTGCTTAGACTTATTTTGATAAAATATTTGAGTGATGTAATCTTACGTACAAAACTACATATCAAGGACGCCATTTTTGATTTGCCATTTCTACATTTTGCTATTTGGATAATAGATTCGTGATCAGAGACTTCAAAAACCTTTAGATACCAATAATAAAAAAAACCTTCGCAATGCATCCGATTCATGAAAAATTTTAGCGTGGTATCCGAATATTTGGCTTTCACAAAGAAACTCGATGTAACTTAAAAAAAATCAATGTTCCCCGCATTTCTGAGGTGTAAGACTGTTCTTTCTTGTTCACATGGGTCCCAAACAACAATTTTTTACGGTGAACTAAAGTTCCGCATGGGGGCCAAAAATCGAACTTTTTTAACATCCTTCTTTCATGCGGATTGAAAGGACTATCTACGATATAAATTTAATAAACTGAAACTAGCGCTGCAATTGAAATCCGGTGTTCCGATAGAACGCCGGATCAATGTTAGAACTCTCGTCTACGTATCAAATATTATTCCCCCAGATGGAGATTCAGCGCTGCCAGTATATTTTCCTTGGCGAAGGAACGACTGGAACTTCTCCTTAATGAAGCCAAACCCGGTATACTAGGTAAGGACACTCTTCGTAAATACACGTTTTGCGACTCGCGACAGGAGAGAGAGAGAGAGAGAGAGAGAGAGAGAGAGAGAGAGAGAGAGATATTAGTTTATTTAATTATATCTTTTTTGTAATCTGTTAACAAGGTATTTTAAAGACGTTTGCGTTAATAATCGCATTCGGAGACATGAGAGCAGGCTCATTAATTACGATATTAGCAATATACGAAAAGGCACGTGCCGCCAACTACGTCGCGTTCTCTGTTTTCGTGCCGGCTTCTCGTTCTCTCTTGTGTGAATGTGAGTGTAATACACCCGAGCAAGGCCGCAGCGGCGTGCCATGCCATAGATACGATCGATCGCCTCTGGAGCCACGAACGCAGCAATTTAGGCTACGGTACCCGGCTCTCTATCGTAATAGTTTCCTGGAAAGTTACGTCTACGTGGCTAATCCTGGCACGCGGTCAGTCTGCAGTGGTCTTTCTATTATTTAAGAAAGCATCCTTTTGAAGTACAAATAAATTATCAAGATCTTTATCAGAGAATTTATCAGCTAATTGTTCATTTTAACACTCATAAAATGGGATTCTTTTACAATCAAAATGCAACGATATAGAAAATAAAAATGGCTATTAAGTGCTCCAGTATTTCACACATTAAGGCAGTATGATGTTGTGATGATTTCTTGTTGTAGTTATTCATTCAAAAAATTAAATATGGAAAAAGAAAGAGACACAAGACGAGATTTTAAGAGTCATTGTCTCTATAAAAGACTTATTGTTTTTATAAAAAGAGCATAGAAAAGAATCACCGCATTCCAGAGAGATAATTATAACAATCTTATAAATTTACTATGGAAAAGACTTAATCTCCTTTCATGCGTGACTTTTGCTTGATCGAGCAACAGGTGGTGGGTTTGACCTTCGCGGAAGGTTCCTTCTACGCAGATTGAAAAGTTCATTCAACATTCTTTTAATTAGTAAGATGAAGGTGTCTTTTCCATTCGCATTGTTCGCCATCGTTTCTGCATCGATTAATTTTTACTGAGTTATAATTAATTAACATTGATTCGACAATATTTAGAAATTTTTCAATTAACGTAGAAGAAAAAGAAATTACGAAATAAAGTCGTTTGAAAAGTCGGAGAAATTTTGTTTGGTTGCAACGATATTTATAAATTGCATTGCATTCGTTTATCGCATATTCGCACACCGTTCCACACGGTGTAATACGTTGTGCAGCATCATATGAAAGCTAACTGATTTTTTTCCCAACAACTTGCTGCAGTCGATGTCCGCGTGTATCGGCCGTATTCTATACAAATTAAAAACTCAACAGTTGCTATTCGCGCGAAAATTTCCCTGCATTTTACGTGATGGAAAAACGTGTGTTTGACTCGGATACGAGAAATCTCGTCAAAATTCATCGCGCGCGCAAGTTTTGCATGAAACCAACTATCGGATCTGTTAAAGTAATCACCATATCGATAGAATTTGACTTTTTGAAGCCCAACACGGCAATTATTTTTCAATCTTTTTTCTCCATACTTCAACGTTGCTTCACTTGCGGCAAGTATTTTGTTATAAGTCTCCTATTGGTCATTGATAATATTCAGTTAATAATTAGGAATGTACTTTTACAACGGAACGTATCAATTCTGTCCGCTAATTTAATAATACATAAATAAAATAAAATTTATCGATTCAAAATAATATTTCGTTATTCTCTCTCGACACGCATTTTTCGATGTCTTCTCGAAGTGCTGGAATTCTGATCAAATAATCTAGACTCCACGCAGACATCGTGCTAGTTAAAATAGCAAATCGCCTTGAAGCGAGTCCCTCTCTCTCTCTCTCTCTCTCTTTCTTCTTCTCTTTCCCTCTCACTTTTAGCTCTCTTTTTTGTTGCCGCCTCCTCATCGTCGTCGACTATCTCTCTCTTCCTCTCGTCAACAGCACAAACTCGTGATCACCGTACCCCGGACTTCTCTCGGTCGGTTTTAGCTCGAGGTTGATTAATCCGACAAACGGAGGCGTCGTGGCAGGCAAGACGCGACGGACGACAGTGACACAAAAAAGGGGAAACGAGGGTCGCAGCTAGAGCGCGATAATCATTAGCAGGTCGCGGCTCTAAAACGCATCGCGATAGTGCATCCATCATACTAGCGCCTACAAGCCCCGAGACTAGAATAAAAGCAAGAGGACACACGAAGCTGGAAAACGTAGCTCATCCTTCTTTGTTATCACGATCACCTACCAAGATCATCTGTAACGATTTAAGGACAGGACTCCGTGACTCTCTCGCAGCGCAACGACAAAACTTTAAAAGGGCTGAGACGACAATCGGAAATTCAACGAGAACAATGCTGTTCGTTCGGAGTAATAATAGCGTCAACTATAATGGAAATCAGTAATAATGTTGCAACTGGGGAATGAGAAATTATCTACGCGACCGACCTTCGACACAATCACAATAGCCATTATAATACCTGCTCGTGTAAATGTGATTAATAATAGACTACCCGGCATAAAATTTGTTTCATTACTCTGAATAGCAGGGTGTACGCTAAAATGCGAATGCAATGAGCAGCATCAATAAAAATGATGATTAAACGCCATTCTGCGAATTATACCAAACTTTAATTCTATAAGCAATTTTTATAACAAGCTTCAAAAAATATCTTTCCTATTTATCTTTCGAAACTGAATCGTGAAAACTTATAATTCTTATCTATTGTGCAGTTTTTTCTTTATTTCGAAATTTGTATGTCGAAACAAATTGTTTTTGGTTCACGCCCTAGTTATCTATTTGCAGAGCATAACTTGATTTCGATGTCAAAATTGGGAACTTAGAATGGCTTTTAGTACGCGCCTATCTATTTTAGTACGCAGTTATCTAATTGCGCGACATAGCAAGATTTATTGTCAGGATTCGTGGAGATACGATTGTGAAAGTCGCGGCGAACGAAGAGGCTTATATCGCTATCGATAAGGGGGGTCCAAAGGTAACCGGCATGCACCGCTAATGACTCTCTTATCGCCGGGAGGAACTTATTTGTTTCGATCGTCGGTAGCCGGTCGCGGCTTGCACGGTCCGCGTCCTTGATTACTGATAAGCCTGCCGCGCAAGTTTTCTAGTGGGTCCCAATCGCATTTGTACAGTAAAGAGCGTGAACATGCACTGTTATCTACGACACGAGGCAATCGTGACACGAGTCGGCAGATAAAGTGTATGCCTTTCAAAATGGATGCCGGGGTCGTGCCCCTCACGAATGAATCTCGACCTGCTCTGAATGGTCGATCCGTTGCAATCGTATGTGTCGATTACGTGTCAATTATGTATCGATCGGCGCGGCACCTTGCTAGATCAATATTTCAATAGCTTGATCATCATTACACTCGTTGAATAGATTATTATAAGCTACGTGCTAGAGAATAACATGTACATATTAAGGCACTAGACGAATGTCACAATATGCAATGTGAATAATTGAATAATGACATCTGTTACACGTGTCTGTTTCTGCTATCTTCATGATAGCGACGCTAAATTGCGTAGATAAATGTTTGGTATCTTTCGTTAAGTAAATAACTCACTCCTCTAACAATATATATATTGTGTGACAGTTTTAAACCAATAAAATATTAATCACTGACGATACCAATACTACATATGAACAGTCGCTTCATATGAATAAGTTAAAGATAACAAAAATACGTGCTGGGAAATTAATGTGCGTAACAACGAGACGAATTTCGGCAGTGATATATTGGGCGTTGTCCTCAATAAAAAATAAAAGTTAAAAGAAGGAGTTCAGCGAGAATGAAAAGACAGGCGATTATCGGGCTACGTCATGCTTTTCCTCTGGCTAATTCAGCACGGCCTCCGTATATTTTTGAAAGCCGTCGACAGGATCATCGCAGCTGGCGCGAGGATATATAGGACCAGATGGTCCTTCCTCGTCGCCTGGTCCCGACGTTGCCGAGCTTGCGGCACCGCCGCGTACGAATGAACCAGCCGAGCGAAGGAGAACGTGCTGGACAGAGAGAAATAGTGAGAGACAGAGACGGGCAGAGAGAGAAAAGGAACAAGGGAATAAGAAAGCGACGAGGGGGAGGATGGGGAACGGACGCGAGAAAGAAAGAGAGACAGGAACCAAACGGTGGGCCCTCGAGTGGGCTGTTCTCCAAATAGCTCCACCTGCCCTCGAGACGGCAGCAACAGCATCGTGCTCATCTCGAGGCATCGGCGAGGCTCGAGAGCGCCGAATTTTTGACCCGTGCCAGGACGAGTAATGATCGCGACGTGATCGGCAGGACCCGGGCCAGGAAGCCCCGTATGAGCGGTTTCACGTGGCCGTGCACCTGGCCCCGGAAGCGAAGCGGCGTTCCGCGAAGAAAATTTTTATCGCGTCGCTCGTATCGAGAGAAGGAGAAAGAGAGAGCTCTCTCTCTCTCTCGTGAGCGCGCGAAGATCTTACGTTGATAAGACCGCTAGGAGATTCGATGGTATCGCCGTTAATGCGCGAAATTGCGGCACAGTGAAGCGTGGTCTGTCATGTAAATCGAACGTACCTTTGGCGGTCGCGTTACAGTTACGGTAATTTAATAACTAGTGATCATGAGGCTTAAAATGTCGCTCGATGAGAAGGAAATTGATAGCGCGCGCCAAAAGATCCGCAAAGAGCGAATTTAGCTTGATTATTATCTTTAACAACGATTAGCGTAATTTAATCGATCCGTTTAACGTACCTTTTTCCACACTACATCTTCTTTATCTCGATCGATGAATTTATAAGCACCAATTTTAAAGCTAAAAATAGAACGCAATGTATAATAGATCCATGAAAAAAGATCGAAATTTGAAACTGAAAGAGTATTATAATTTTGAGCGTATCTCAATGTCTGTACCTTTATCTATTTAAAAGCAATCATTGCAGTAACAGAATGTAAAGGTCACACGAGGGTCACGCATCGATCCCACAGAAAGATAAACGCGTAATTCTTATTTACCGCGTAATTAATTATTCGCATTCGCGGGATTAGCTAGATCGAGCAGAGATTACGGGAATTACATCCGAGGAGGCACTTGTGCGTCAAGAGAAAGCAATACACGCCACCTTTTCCAATTCTCCTGACACCCTCTCCCCTCGTCGTATCTCCGCCTAGCGTTGTATTCCGGTATCCAGCGGAGCGATGGAGGGTACACGTTCCGATGTATTGGCATGTTAGGGCACGGGGCGCGTCGAAGCGCCGGCAGCCGTCGGGATATTGATTTACAATGCTTATTCCGCTCTATAGCGACTCCCATAACTACAGAGCCCTCCGCGCGTCTCCCTCTCCCTTCCTCTCACGCTCGTCTCTCTTTCTCTCACCCTCCCCGTGTCTCTTTTCCGCTCGCATCCCGTTCTCTCGCTCATTTTCTCACCGTGCTCCGCCACTCTCGTTAGCGATTACCAATACCGTCGCCGATATATACTGCCTTTTTCCTCTCTCTCTTTCTCTTTTTCTCTCTATTTCTTTTCTAGAGATTCGTCGAGAATGATGAGAACTTGTGAACAATACGCGACAACGATACCTTGACCTTGACCATCCGTTACAGCGGCGCTCGAATTCCTAAGCGAAGCTTCGAAGTTAAATGGATTTGTAAACTGGCAAACGCATTGTTGAAAATTCTACGGTACTTTGTATCGAATCCTTTTGTCGGAAGTCAGAAATTTCTAACTCTCTCCACTTCCGACTGACGTAGAGCTTTAAAAAATGTAACAGCAGAACAAAATTATATGCAAACATGTTGCGCAATATAAGTTAAAAATTCTAAAATTTAAACGACAGTACTTCCTAATTTAAGCGTAAATATTGGTAATTATATTATCTAAACGTGTTAATGTCTTAAATAACAATATCTATACAATAAAGTATCGTTTTATACTCCACATTTGATGATCAAATCGGATTATTTAAGCTTACATTAATTATTGGAGAATATTGTTAAAGGTTAAATATTGTTGTTAAACGTTAAAGTCATTATTACGATCGTTTTATATATTTGCTAGTTACTATCATTGTAAATTTGCCGTAGCAATAGTTGTATAATATGACGAATTAATTATATGCGCTAAACTTTGCCAAATGTTTTGCATACAAAAAAGCCATTGTGTACCAAACTTCGTAAAAGTTGCAGGCAAAAAAAGTAGAGATTTTTAATAAGTTTATATCCTACAATTTACAAAATTTCTTTTTTCTTTAAATTGCGACGTCTTTGATTTATCGAATCTACAGGTACAATAGTGTAAAAAAGAGGGTTAGGTACACAATGCATTCTTTTCAAAACAATATGGCCCAGAGCGAAAACTATTTCGAAGTACAATTTACTATCTCTTATATCTCGATTTTTCGTTTCTCCAAATTATTTTTCGTTCATAAAAATCTAATACATTTATTTTAACTCTCGTGGTTAATGAAGGTCTATTTGTCTGCCAGATATGTGCAATAACGTATATGCACACAGAAATCCACCGAGTATAAAATGAAGGATACCAAATTCTTGCATTCTGTATATTATACACGTGATACATACAAACTGATTTCTTTACTTTATACGGCCAATCCATCTAAATAAAAATCTGACTTTTCCAATCAAATTAAAACGTGCTATATAGATAAGAACGATAATTGC
>NJRP01000040.1:189720-204210 GCA_003063835.1 Aphaenogaster floridana | reverse complement strand
TATGCCAGCATGTGGAGGGGATGTGCAACTAAAACAGGAAGAGATTCAGTTACAGAATATTATTGTACATGTGAAAGTGGTGTTCGAACTGTCGGCTGCTGTAGTCACGTTATGACAATTGTGTGGTTCCTTGGATATGGCCAATATCATGGGATACATATACCTAATCCTGATATATGTAATATATCCATAACCATTTCCAAGGAACAAAATCAAGGAAACTAAATCTTAGTATGTGTTTTCACACAAATTGTGGATCGATTTACTTAACAAAAAAAAAAGAAATTAAAACATTTTGTAAATACATGGTCCGCCATATTAAATCGGCCATTATGAATTTTAAAAATCTGACTTCAAATTCATTGTCAGCACACTGAAAAAAAAATGCTGTTGCTTCAATTAAACGTCTACGTCACGGGCTGCCACAAACATAAATAGTTCATTCAATTGTATTATAATTGGACCAAATATTTACATTATTAAAAGAATAATCTAGATATTTGGTCCAATCATAGACGTTTAATTGAAGCAACAGCATTTTTTTTCAGTGCAGCTAGCAAAACCCCCGGGTACGAAGTTTTAAATAATCGGACTGAAAGAAAAGTTCGTGCTTTAAAGCGTATGGGCTGACGTGTTAATGAATTTTGACTACTTTGACCTCCCATATCTCTGGAATCAATTCTCATCTCAACTTAAAAATTTTTTGTGATTGATGTCTTGTCATAAGATATCATTTGACACACAATTCAGTTCCAATATCGCGGGACCAGAAATAGGCGAAAAAACCACTGATTTTGCGGTCACTCTTTGGACAACGTACATCCGTACGTCACGATCACTTTCATTCAACGCACGAGTCTTCTTTTAGTGGTAATAATAACATGCTTTTATAGTTTATATTATCTTACATATTTGGACAAACCACGAAGGACAGTTATAAAATTTGTCCAATAACAATAATATTTATAACGTCCAAGAACGAAAAATTCTAAGAACGATGAGAATTTGACGTACGTCCGTACGTCACGCGCGTTTTTGCCCCACCACAACAAAATCGTTCTTCCCGCGTATAAATTCACGCAATAAAATATTATTCGATAAAAAAGATCCAGCCCGACCAAAAATAGCCTGTATCTCTATGTACTGTGTTGGAAAAAAAGGCAGAATGTCCGAGTAAAATGACACGCGCGCATTCCGTAATCCTGTTTTCTGCTCCACGCTCGATTCGGATGTTAACGCGAAGCCATCGAAAACGCGACGAATTGAATTTTATACATCGACGAAAAAAAAAAAAGCAGACGCGGAGCGTGGGTCAGGGACGCGGGATAAAATCGCGGCGTGAAGGAGCGCGAGGGGAAATGACAGAAATCGCGGAGTTACGGGGCTGGAAAGAGCGCGCGGCTCGTTGCATGAGGAGGTCACGTGAGCGAGTCGGGTCACTTAACTCTCTCGTTCACTCGCGTGCACTTCGTTTCGGCTTTCCGGTATGCATGCGCGCGTGTCCGTCCGTCCGTCCGTTCGTGTTCGCGTTCGTCACGCGCGCGCTCGTACGCGGACGCATCGCTGGCTCCAACCATGAGAAGAAGAGGGCCGAGCGCAAGAAGAAAAAAAAACGGAGAGAAAAAGAAAAGAGGGAAACCGCGCGCGCGAGGCTGCGAGCGTGGAGGAGAGTGAGAGAAGAGGGCGGAAGGGAAAAAGGAAGGAACGGCGAGAAGATAAGCGAGTGAACGCGGAAGCTAGAAAAAGAACGACAGGCCTTGCGAGAGCCTGCCCGGCTCGCGTACATAAAAGCTAAAGTAATTATAAAGCGTCCCTGTCTCTCCTCTTATCTTCCCTTCTCTCCGTCTGTCTTCTCCTTCGACCGTTCTCTCCGTCTCGCTCGCTGCTTCGCGATGGGGGAGCCGAAAGAGAGAGAGAAAGAAGGAGCGAGAGAGGGAAAGAGAGAGACGACCGCCGGGTGCCACTCATAGGAGCGTAACAATGGCTTTCCATGCCGGCTCAACCAACCAGACGACCGACTGACGATCATGACGAATCGTTCCCGTGGGATTAGTGGGATCGGCTTGGTGGGTTTTCTCTCCGATCTTCTGCCGAGATCCATCGTTAATCTGGTCTCCCGTTTCCTCGAGAATCGCGAGTGATCTCACCTCGCTCGCCGAACGTCTTCGCTGAATCGGAATCGTCTTTCTTGGAACAGATTGTTTTACGATTGCAATATCGTTGACTAACTAGAAACTCTTATTTTCCCAAATCGTTGACTATCTATCGAATTAATCTACACGGAAAGAACGGTTTTGCTGAAGTATCTAAAAATTTAGTCAGATACAAGCATAATGACAATGCTGTAAAAAGTTTTAACATTCTAGCAAATCGCTTGAGTGTCCTACATAATTATTTTGCATGGTGCAACATAATTATTTTCAGATCTGTATCTGGCTAAATTTTTAGATACTTCAGCAAAACCGTTCTTTCTGTGTAGGTTTACAACTGGGCTTACCGGGTTTACAATTTCACTTTTGCATTGAAATAATAATAGAATTATGTGCATTTTAATGCATTTCGTGCGGCTTAAGTGAGGCAAATGATTTAGCAAAAAATAAATGCCTACGGCATTGAGAGTACTTCGTATATATTTACATTACGAAGAGATCGCTAGGTGTAAAAGTCTTTATTATTATATCTTATGATATACAACCGTTAACATTATGCTTGCACATAAGTCAATGTAATTTTCTCGAACATGCAGGCATGGAGCCCGTGAAGACGTGTCAAGAAGCAGGCACTTCAAAAACAATTCTCTATCGCAACTTCAAATTTCCACGATAGGCGATTGTGTCTGAAACTCCCGCTCGAGAGACTTCTTCTTGTCATCCTAATAGTTTCTTCAACAGAGTTGATCGATGCGCCTCTTGATTTGAACATCTCTTCCGATTCTCGTTATTCAGATCAGATTGCCTTGAGAATAATAAAACTCGTAGGAATTATCTAATGGGAATGCTAAAAATATAGTAACTTAACGCAGTCATGCGACATTTGAATGCAAATCATATCCGCATTTTCTTGAAGGCGATGGCATTCGTGTACAGTTAAAGATCTTATGTAATTCACGCTATCTATGAATGAATGAATACAAATGCGAATTAAAAATAGAGTCCCCGCATATGCAATTCCAATGCATCATTTATATATGTAGCAATCGAAGTATCAAGGATCAATACCGTCGTCTATAAAATGGGAAACATCGATTAACAATAAATAATTGTATATTAATCAATTGACACGTGCAATTTATCTTCGTTACACAATGTAGCTTCATTCATTATAATGTACCGAGAAATATTTTATTTAGGCATTATCTATGCGCTTCAGCGTTCTAATCGAAAGAGTTTTGAAACAGAATGCAATTGTGAAGCGTTCGAACTACGGAAAAAAATAATGTTATATTAACAATTAAGTCTAATTGGAAATAATTTTGTTAATTCAATAACAGTAGAACTCCGTTTATCTGCATTTATACAAACAAGTTCGTGTTTAGTTCCAAATATGCGAACTCATAGCTGAGCTCTTTTATCTGAATTACGGTCGAGCGCAGTCCCAGTTATATGAACACGTATTGTTATACTGAATATATACCTACAAACATTTGCTTGTGTTAAGAGTAAACTAAATATGTGTTAAGTATGCTTAAGTGCTAACTAAGTATGTGTTTGTGTAAGTACCTTACACAAAACACATAAACGTGCTCGAATCAGTTTTCTGAACGTCAGCTCCTATTATCGTAATTAATAAGTACTGGTAAAGAGGAGAGCTAGTGAGCCTCTATTATCCGAACCATTTGATTATCTGAACGGTCTTGTTTCCCGACATGTTCGAATAAACACACGGAAAGAACGGTTTTGCTGAAATATTAAAAAATTTGGCCAGATACAGATCTGAAAAATAATTTTGTTGAATCATCAAAATAATTATGTAGAACGCCTAAAATAGTTGCTAGAATATCAAAACTTTTTGCAGCATTATTATTATATTGGAGTGTCCTACATAATTATTTTGATGATCCAACAAAATTATTTTTCAGATCTGTATCTGGCCAAATTTTTTAATATTTCAGCAAAACCGTTCTTTCCGTGCAGAGTTCTGCTGTATTAATGAAACAAATACGTATGCTCTTCTTTTATTAAAATTGTCATCAAATTAACGAGATTATTTCTATTAGACTTAATGCTGTTAATACGTCATTTTCTCCATATAGCCATCCATGTTTACTTAGTATTTACAGTAAAGTTCGAGATGTCTTGACGACGCAATTTCTACTGATTCCAAGACTTCGTTCACGTGTTCATCTCGCGTATAAAAAGGTGCGAAAGACGCAGAAACTTCGAAACTTCCGCGAAGTATCGGAAAGTACGAAATATGGCTGTAAAGTTTCTGTAAATGTAAAAAAAAAGATAAAAGATATTCGCACATCATTTTTCAGATTTTATCGCGTGAGATCGCTAAGGCGCTAAAGTGTTGCAAACTTCTCCGCGAAATGAGCGCAAATCTCATCGCAGACAAATCCCTTTGTAAATATTTCTTCCATCTTTCAGAAATGAAAAATCTTTAATTCCAATCCAGAAAAGTCGCTTGAAAATACTCTGCATGATAAAACCATGAAAATTATATCTATTTATTCCAAAATGTACATGAAATGTCTCCTCGATTTTTCTCAATCAAAAAAGATGATTCAATAAATTATAAAACGACACAACTGGCAAAATTGCCAGTTGTGTCGTTTTATAATTTATTGAATGTTAATTATTCACTGGCGATTGGAAAAATAGATTTTTGGAAAAAAGATGATCTTTAAGTTAGAACAATCGGTTAGAAATACCATCACATAATAATTTCATAAAAATTAGATCCTTTTTCCCAAAATGAAATATTTCCTCGATCTTTAATTCTGAGTTGAAAAAATAATCTTAGCCAGAAAAGTCGATTCAAAACATTCTAACATTCTAGCATAATAAAGCCATACAAGATCGACTTGAAAGAAAGATTATGAAATCCCCAGGTCCGGCTAATGGGACGTAAAAGATCTTTGAGTTCGCCGTCGACAAGATCAGTGGGTCGATTAAAGTATTTCGCACGCAAACGCGATCTCCGTGGCGCGCTAAGAAGAAGCGCTGCTAAAAATAAAAAGTACAAAGTTCGGGTCCCGGCGCGTTTAGCGGCTCGGCTAAACTTTCTTCGCGCGGTCGCTCCTCGCAGACCTCGCATATCTAATGAGCGGCGGTCATTACGCACACGAATATTAGTCGCGAGTCCCCACGGTCTCCTCACGTTTAGATATTCGTGCTGCGAGCCTCCGGCGCTTGGCTCCGTCGTCGCTCTGCACGCCGGCGCTCGGGCCCGTGAATCCTGCAACAAACGGAGCTCATCGCATCGCGTCGTACGCGGTGAAAGCGAGGGAGACGGTCGGGCGGACAAGCGAGACGGAAACAAGAGTTTCTTTATCGTGGCTGATGAAGTGCCGGTCGGAGAAAAAGTACCGGAGAGAGAGAGAGAGAGAGAGAGAGAGAGAGAGTGCGTTCGTTTACGAAAGAGCACAATCTAAAAATGGTAGCTATAGAAGATAGAAGTGTACACGGAAAGAATGGTTTTGCTGAAATATCTAAAAATTTGGCCAGATACAGATCTGAAAATAATTTTGTTGGGCCATTAAAATAATTATGTAGGACGCCGAAAATAGTTGCTGGAATATCAAAACTTGTTGTAGCATTATCATCATGTTTAAGCCACGTAGCTACTTTTGATGGTCTAACAAAATTATTTTCAGATCTGTATATCTGGCCAAATTTTTAGATACTTCAGCAAAACCGTTCTTTCCGTGTAGAGTAATATTTATGAAGAGAGAAGTATACGTTTGGAAAATAAAAGGGAGAAAAGGGGTATAGATAATATTTGACATTTCTGTTGGAGCAATTTTGTTGGAGCAATTTAACTGGCAAAGTTTGAAGTTAATCGCAGCGGAGAATGTGAGAGAAAGAGAGAGAAAGGGAGATGGGAAGATAGATGCAGTTTATTAATAGGCTGAGAGCAGTTTGATGACATAAATAGCTGCGTATATAATATGAGTATACACAAATAGTTCATGCATCTCGTGCGGCAGCAAATTAATCGATGACTCCATTACGCAATAAACCAATTACTACGCATTACTATCATATAAACAAACGAAAAAGCGCAGATTTTATCGACAAGTCCTCGATGTAATTAGCAATGATACCATGACAAACGGAATTAATTATTCGGGCATTTTGAGTAACATTTCGCGCAATCTTTCTGCGAAAACTACTCTGTACGGAAGGCATATTACGAAGTTCATCTCTGCAAGATTATTCCAAAGCCTCTGCGCGCAACATATAAACGAGAGAGAGAGAGAGGGGGAGGGAGAGGGAGAGAGAGAGGGGAGGGAGAGAGAGAGAGATTCTTATATACAGGAAAACGCGGGAACGAGACGGACAGGAAGGGGAAAGAGACGCGGACTAGAGAAGGAAACTGGCGAAGCGGCGAGTCAGAAAGAGAGAAAGAGAGAGAGAGAGAGAGAGAGAGAGAGAGACGGCCAATACGAGCAAAGTGAAACAGAGGAGCGAACGTAATACGAGAGAGAGCCGAGAGGGCTGGCAAAAGAGCCGAAGGTCTCGCGCTCTCTTGGCGTAGCTGCAGACAGATAATACACCGAGTCGCGCGCGCACGTATGCGCACGTGTGTGTGTACGTTCGCGCGGGTCTCTGTATAAGTGCCTGTGTATGAAAGCGCCGACGTTACCCACTGACGCTTAGAGACCCGTGGAATATCGTAAAGCTGCCTGCCTGCTTGCCCGCCTGTCTCCTCTTGCGCCGCTCTTGCACGACGCGTCGCGCGTTGTTGCCTAAACTTTCCGCGCTGCACCTTCACGTATGCGGCACGGTATCGATACTCGTCCCTTCAGAATTCTACCGACGACGAGGGTACTTTGCGAAAGTGTGATGAGATAGAGTAGAAATTTGCGAAATATGTATGATTAGACTCGTTTCGGAGAGAAAGATAAGAAATTGAACGATCTATGCAACCTCTGTACAGTATCTGTAAAATATGCGTTCGTATATAACAAAGTAGTCAGATGTAACCGCAAATATTGCTTGCAAAGTTAAATGTTTCAGCATATAACCAAGTATTGTAGTAGGCAAGGTATTCTGTATTGCCCTATAATCTCTTTGCGTTATCGCAAAACCGCGATGAAGCTATCGCTCCGATAGAAGATTCCTTTATCAGGCCAAATATGCGCGAACGTCAGAGAACTATTAGTTTCTAATGAAAATCAAAATTCCTTTCCGCCGTCTCCTCAAGACTCATCTTAGGAATTGTTATTTACCCGCGTTTTGCAAACAGTCATTTCGGCGAGCGAATTTTCGCGAGAGGCCTCGCGCGATCGAGAAAGTCCTTGAATCTGCACCAAACGCAACAACGAGCGACGACCGCGGCCGCTCCGTTAGAATTCCGCTAGCCAGAGAGAGATGCGAGAGAGAGAGAGAGAGAAAGAAAGAAAGAGAGAGAAAGAGAGAAAGAGGGGGAGAGCGTTCGTGTGTATGTGCGAAATAGAACGAGAGCAACGAGCGAACCGCCGCTGCGCGGCACCGACGAGAGGGATCCGACAAGATGAGGAGGTGAAGGAGGAGGAGGAGGTGGGAAAAGCGGGAGGTAGGGGAGGTTAGACCTTATTACGCCGCGCACCTCGTGGTTTACGATGCAGCCGAGAGAGCCGGGGCCGAAGTCACGACCGAAGCGGGATAGACGTCTGGAAAACACGACGGTATATCGACCGCGATCGCCGGATAGAGAGCGAAAAAGGACACGTCATACGAAACGAGATGATGCGCGTGTAAACGTTAAGCGGTTTGAGCAATTCGATGTTTTTACCCCACATGCGCTTCGATAGCAGCGGCAAAATCGCGCGGAAAATCCGCCACGTGGTATCGCGAATTTATCGCGCCAGTTGATCGTGAGATAAAGAATCATCTGGAAGAAACACACGTCACCGGTTTCTTTTTTGATATCTCGCTCCGACGAAAAAGTCGGCGACTTAAACGATCCTCCCAGCGAACTAAATTCGTTATTTTATGCGCAGTAGACACCGCGAAAATAGAACGCGCGAGATATTTAAGGAAATAGGTATTCCGACGCGCGTGATAGCCGTATAAATTACCCGCAAACGCGATCACTCGTATTACTTTTTGAGCTGCAATCGGTTGGAAGTTAAACTCCGATACTTGCCGGTTGCAAATTTCGAGACTCATTGTCAGATGTGTAGCGTGCGAGCAAATAATTATTCGTGAACTTTCAGATTGATATTTAAAGTTTCCTGCTGTGTGCTGTTGAATTTTACGTTCTATGTAACTGCCGCATGACATGACGGTAAATTAATTTCAAGGTGCTTTTCGCACACAACGGCGCGACTATGTAATTGTACCAGCGGAAGGAACCAACCTCGCGCAGTGAGAACTTTATACTCGGATCGCAGGAAGCTCCGCATTAACGAGCAAGGTCGGCCAATGCAACCAAGTCTCGTGTAAAACGAATGATAGCGAGAACGAACCGAGATCCAATGAAACATGATTTTTAATAGCGGACAGAGAGGCGTAGAGGAATTGACGGTGGTGTGAAAGTCGGGGAAAAGGAGTCCGAGGAGAGAAACCGAGTGGAACGAGGCACTAGATTCGAATGCGCGAGAAATAGAAAGAGAAGAGCGCAAAAGAGAGGGGGAGAAAGCGCGCGAGAGTGATAGCAGACGATCTCGTTGTCAGTAGCACTCCCCGTAGAATACGTAGGACCTCGAACTCGTCCGCGGATCGATACCGGGTTCCTGGTGAACTCGCGCGAAGGGGGGCTTCGGCCGGGGGTTCGGGGTGGAAGAAGTAACGAGGAGGGAGGAAGGCGAGGGGGCTGGAGGCGAGGGTGGGCGACGAGGAGAACGAGAGAGCGGCAGTGGTGTTTGTAGGGTGCGGGGGTGGCTTGGCACGCGGGGACGCCTCGGGGGTGTTTCTATGGTGACGGGAATTACCGGCAGGGGTGGCCTAGCGCACGAGGAGAAACCCCTCGTCTCTCCTCCCTCCTCTCTCTCTCTCTCTCTCTCTCTTTCTCTCCTTCTCTCTTTCTTTCCTTCCCTCCCTCTCAGATTTGGCTTTTCTCTCTTTTTCATTGTAGTGAACTTCTGATTTTGCAACGCTGATTCCGTCGCTGGCCCTCGAAAGGGTTCCCTCTTTTTTTTTCTTTTCACCGGCCGAAAAGAGTGTCGCGGATGGCACAACTCGCCGATCAACCGAGAGTCCTGCTTGTCGAGGATTCGCAAATATACTCGAGGAATTTGACTTGTAGGTGCGATACTAGGAACTGATGACTATGGACGACTCCACACAATCGCGATTGTTTATTATTTAAATATGTTCGAAAGGCGATTTGATTATTTTTGATGAACTGTCTACATAATTTAAGGGTATCAAGCGTTTTCCCCTCTCTTACTAATATTAATCATTGATACCAAGAGCAATTTCAACCTCCTCGATACATAAGATTGCTATAATTTCAACTCTTTAAATGTTTTTAAGGCATTGGATTTCTGTGCTGAGAAGAATTCGAATGCTTTTCTATGAAAATATCAGAATTTCTGTTACATCATTGATGATTTTGCAAGAATAACGTAATTAACAATCAGGATATCGCATCAACAGCATACTGAGATTATTGGACGGTTAGACGAATGGTGATTAGATGATCCGCAGTAAACGGTATTTCCGAAAACGTAAAAATGTTAGCGATAGATCATTAACTTCAAGCATCTACTTCTCCAAAGCGCAGCATTTTCACTGAAGTCGACTACTCGCAAATAATCCGTTCCTGCGCAATCAGCGCGCGTCTCTTTCTCATCGCAGATGTACATTTTGTCGAGACAAAGTGTACACGAGACGTAGGATACGAGAATTTCGACGTAGGAGTTCATCCAACGCGTGTGTAACGTCTCGAAGAAACGAGGTGGCGAGACGTCGTCGTTGAAGGAGATCGTTTACGGCCTGGACCGCTCGATTATCGATTTAAGGAACGACATTTAAGGATGCGAGACATCCGATCCTCCTGTCTATTTTTAATCTTCGCCCATGTGCGAGCGCAGAAAAAGCCGCACTTTGTTCAGTTACAATGACTTCGGCGGAAAGGCGAACGTGCTTCGCGGACGGTTTATTATTTACAACACGAATTGCTAACGAGCGAACGTGATCGCCGTGATCTGTTTGACATAGGATCGTCAACTCCGTAACTCCATCGGAGTCGTGGTGACAATGCCAGTTCTTTTGCACCTTTCGATTTATTGTCTTTGCCGCGTGTTTTCCACAAGATTATTCGACGAATTCGTCCTCCATCGCGACCCGAGGAATCTCCGAGAATTTCGAGAGATTCTTTGTAGCACGACGTTATATTATGTTGCACTTCTTGCGCTTAAAATGGCGTATATAGGCATTGAAAGGAAAAGGAAGGAGGAGAAAAATTAAGAGAATAGACGTGCGATATTAGTAAAATTTTTACTTCAGTGCTGTATTTAGATGTTTTACGATCGGTTCCGATTTGACACTTCACTACATTTTTACTACATTTAAATATTTCTTACCGCTTTGGCTAGAGAAAAAAATCTTCTAAAGGACGTTGTCTGAAGAGTAACAATTACGATGATGCGTTGCGAAGCGAATAAAAGCAGGAAAATGCGAGAAGCCAACGTTTTGCCAGAGCGCGCAAATTCGTTGCATCATCACTCATATTTTCATATTCATGTGACACGAATATATAAAAAGGTATGAATGTACAGGAATTTTTCTAGCCAATGTTTCCCGGATTGTCATAACTCATCCAATCTCTCTTCTCTCTATTATTATTATATTATTAGACTTTGCGATTACTATGAAAAATTATTACGATGATTATTAAGAACTAGTTTACGCACATATTTTTATAAAAACACTGTACTAATAATATACATTATCAATAACGAGCCAAAAACAAAAAAGACCATCGATGTAACAGGCACGTACAATCACAGAAATCTAACAAAAAGCGTTGTTCGTATCGTAAAATGCGCCTGCAAATTCTTGCATTACGTTAATAAAAAGTGCACGCTTCAGTTGAAATGTATAAAGTCACATTTAATTAAACGTACGCTCTTAGCGGTATATTTCGCAACAAACAGATTAACTCTCGCTCGTAAAATTTTCGCAAAATAACGATGTAGCGAAATGTTTGTTAAAAATCTCGCTGCTTGTTCAACGAAGTCGTACTTTTACGCCGTCAATCGCTATTGATCTTCGGACAAGACCTGGCAATGTAGAACGTAGTCGCTAATTCTCGCGTTTTCGGAAATACGGAGGCCCGAAATAGTGAAAATTGTCAAATTTTGACGCGTAACTCCGGGGAGCAGGAGAGAAGGGGGAGGGAAGAATCGGATCGATGATCTCACCTCACGATATCGATACTGAGGCCGAGGTCGTCGGGTCTCGCGCCGTGGAAAGTTCCACTCGCTCGAGAGAGGCAGGCAACATGCGCGGCGTGGTGCGCGATTTCGACTCCTGGCGCGCAGACGAAAAACTGCCAATTAATATCTCGGCTTCCAGACGCGATAGCGACTTCGCTCCTTTTGCATACGATTCTATACCATTTCGCAGCTCTACCATTTAAATTTCATCCCGATCGCACCGGCGGAAGCCGAGTTATAGCGGACGCGCGGAATCCGTTTTTCGGCCCCGCGTACGCGGCAAATTTCGATGTTTTACAGAAATCATCGACCTTTTAATGTCAGATAAGGTTTGATGACGACTGAAAACACTATTAGCAACTTCCTATCGTGCAAATATTATCGCTTAAACATCGAATATTACGTCGCGCTTGAATCCGAGCATATACGTCGAAAAAATTGAAGTGTATGATTCTCCTTAGGATCATCACTTATTATTAAATATTTGGTATCTATATATGCAAACACGTGTCAAGCATCATCATTCTTGAAAGGGTTCGATATCTCGGACTACCATTTCTCAAATTAAAGCAAAATAAAGACGTCAAAATTGACAGAAAACTATCGTCATCGTACGACATTGATCACTGATAGTCCGCTCAGACAGGTCTACAGTGCAGAACACGTCTACGCATTCTTAGATTTCTTACAGCGGTGATGCTGGAAGAGGAAAACGACGAGAAAGTCCGAGAAGAGAAGATTAAGAATCGTTGGACAGACGGCAAAGAAAGGACGCGCCGCTTCGCTTTAGATCTACCGCATTCGTGCGCAGATGAGTTTCGAGGGAAGGACCGGACGACCTGCTAAGCCAACAAAATGGTAGGACCCAGCCGGCCCCGGGTCCTAAAGCGGACGACAAGCCGCAAGTCGCTCCTGGCGAGTGCAGGATGCAGGCGAGAATGTGGACCGCGTGCCCTGCGTAAATACCGGAATCTTGCGAAGAGTCGGGTTTAAAGAGTCGTAGAATAATGCGTCGATTACATCAGCAATATTCGATGGTTCGTTAATTGATTGGGGTATTTACCGCGTGGAGTTCGATGCGGGAGGTGTCGAGATTTAATCATAGCGGGCGACTATTGCCCAGTATATTGTCAGTTCATAAAAAATTGACAGAAATAAAATTAAATTAACGGAAAATTATTTTATTATTATTAAGATCGTTTGTAAGCGGCTGTTTGACTAATGTCCATTCCAACCAATGTATAGATTAATTTTAATCTCCGTTTAACTTACTTTTTATCTTTTCCTAGTTCTAAGAATGAGAAAAAGATAAAGAGTAGGTTGAACCAAGATTATTGAACCAAGATTAAAATAAATCTACATTGATAGAAATGGACATAAGCAAGCTTTGAGAATTGTATATTCTAAAAATATATCGGTTATGCCTCGTATGCGGTTTGCAATATGGTTATTTAAATTTCCTATCTTTTTTTCGATTCTTATCTTTATTATGGTTATCTAGATTTTATTCATATGTGATCCGTCATGTGACGTAAACACGCAACAAGAAAAGACGAATTATAACAAGTAATTCCGATAAATTAACATGCGAAAAACACGACTAAAATATCCAAGGCGAACTTTCAATTCGAAACGTTTCGCTAAAGTCTCCTGCCTCGAATTCATCGACTTTTTTCAAACAGAGATCGTCGTTAACAGTCATCGTACGCTTTCCGAAGAGCGGCTCGCCGAAATCTCGTCGAATTCCCCCTTTTTCAGGATTCCGATCGGACTGTACGAGAGTCGTCGCGTACGTTGCATTGCAGCAAAGCGTACTTAAACGCCACGAGGCGAGTCCGCGCGATAAGACAGGCCCGATAACGCGACGACGCGGAGCCGCGGGCGGCCGCATTACAAACAGACGCGCGCGCGCACATGTCTGCGTACACGTACACGTGGCGTACGTGCCGTATGTGAATCAACATTGTGCCTGAGGAACAGCGCAATGCGTCAGGCTTCGCCGTCAGGCTGCACGCGTTCGCCGAGGCGGCAACCGGAAGGACTATACCAGCCGAATCATGTTCCGGGTCCGCGTTCCGAGTTGTACCTTCCGAGACTTGTCGTACAAAATGGTGGCATAGTTTAAACTCGCCGGTTTGAGGAACTCCAGCTTGAGAAGAGCGAAATATTTGTAAAAATTAGACATAAACGAATCCATCGCAAATACAGCCTTCATCCCCCAACACGATTACAAAAATCTTCTTTGACTTTGAACTGTGAATTGAAACCCGCACTATTTTTATAACGTGTCATTCAAATCCATGCATTGATTGATTGAAATAGAAATATTTTCCTCTTGAAAGACGAGAAACCGGCTAAACCTTTCCTGTGGGAAGGGTCTACAAGCTCTTATTCCAACTACCTGCTAATTTCAAACTTATCTACAATGTAGGCGTCATTTGTCAAATTTTTGTCGGCATTTTCATTTGTACAGTTCTTCGAATCTTCGAAAACAACCAAACTCAGCCGTATCTTGGTTCAAATATGTCGTGACTAGCTTTATGGATACCGGAAAACACAAGTCCGCCGTCTGTCGTGAGAGCCAGGATTTTACAAATTTCGATTAACACATTGCCCGGGGAGTTTTGTATGTCTTATCGTGTATTCTGTACAGAAGGATCTTCATTATTATAAACATAGGTAAATTTCTATATTGACGTCGTCACCTCCGATTTGCTTCAAAATTTACATGCAACTTCCTTTTGGTCTACAATTTAAAGTTATAATATTTTAAAGCAGGGCAAACAATATGTCGTCCTGGAAAAATTCGTCAAGTGATCGTTTTAAACGCTATTCGGGTTAGATTCCCATAACTTTGATGCCGTAATGTAAAGGTAATTTCCGAAGGGAATTTTAGCGGACAATGCGGGAAAAATAATAAAAAAATTCTAGCATCAATAGTTTCCAAGATATAGCAA
>NJRP01000040.1:132425-165849 GCA_003063835.1 Aphaenogaster floridana | reverse complement strand
GATAACTTGTAACTGTAACTAGTTACATTTTCTATGAAAAAACTGTAACTGTAACTAGATACTTTTATAAAGTAACTTTCCCAACCCTGGAAAGAAGCTAGCTATCATCTATACTGAACGCGTTGAAGATTGAGGATTATGAATTGAAAATTAGAATTCGACCAATCAGATAATTTTGATTTTAGTCTACTTTGCCCTGATTGGTCGAATTTTAATTAAAAACTCCGTAAAAGTTTGAAAAAATAAAAATTTCTTGCATTTTCTGAAATTTCCTTCGCATGGGAAAACCTACGGGCAGACTAATAGAGTTTATATTAGAAATTGCGATTGGAAAATTGATGAGATTAATAAGTAGTTTCCTTCAAACTTGCATTTCTCAAGATGGTTTTGATAAAAAAATTTTTAACCGACTGTTTCAAGTTGGGTATGCATATTTTTAGATACATTCTTTATCTGATCGATTAATGGTTTTTTGATGTAGTTTTCTTCTCTAACATAATAATATAGTCGTCTTTTTCGTAAAATTTTAATTCCACAAATTTGAAAGTGTCATATTGTTACTTCGAAAAATTTAAATGTTTTCTTATGTGGATATTTGTGATTTGTGAAAGATTGTGAAAGATAATTATGAATATAAAAAATAAGAAAAAAAAATTTGATTTTTTAAATTTCAGATTATTACTCAAAGTTGAATTAAGGCCATCATTTAATCTGGATTTTTTATTAACATTTTCAAAATTTAATAATTTAAATATTTTTTTATTTTTAATAAAATGTATAAAGATTCTTATTAATATAAATTTTAAGTCTTAGAACACGAAATATTTATATTTCTTTCTAATTTTCAAGCAAAAGATTTTAAAATTCATCTATTTTTCGACTTGCGGGACTCAATGAAATGCGGTTTAACTTAAGAATTCGACAAAAACTAATCTTACAAAAAAAAACTGGATTTAATCTAAAATTAATGAACAGAAAAAAATTAACGTTAAAGTTGAGATTATCATACTCAATATTGTACTGAACTAGCGCGATTTTTTTCCTTCTTTTTTCCTAATCAATATTTGTGCTTTAACACATGAATTTGCGCGCATATCGGAGCATATTCGAGGCGTGAGATTCCTCTCTGAATGTTCATATATCATGACTGTTGGTTCGTGAAACATAATTATTATTGCTATATTATTAATTATTATTGCTATTCGTCAAACATTGATATGCCGAACTGTGAAATATCATCTCTAGCTTTGAAACAGCGTTGCAGTTTCTCGAACAACCAACAGTCATTAACCCGCGAATATTTAGACAGGAAGCACGCGCCCCGAATATGCCCCCGCGATATGCGAGCAAATTCATGTGTTAGGCATTTATGACCCCGTATATATGTTTACTCCATACGTTAATTAGTAAATTCGGTGTTCATTATATCAAATTAACTCAATTTCTCGTCACTTTTCCTTTCATGATGATTAACTCTCATATGTAGTTTGTTCTTTTTGTACTTTTATCCTATGTCGTCGGGAGATCCATCGATTCCGCAATATACATAAATAAATACATTCCACTAAAGACCCTCTAATAAAAGTGACGAAATAACGTCAAGTAAGGTTGGCGACGCCATGTTTCAGCAAAAACTAGAAATAGCCATTGCACGAAATTTAATTTTTAAAGCGGAGTTTTCCAAATAAAAGAAATAAGTTACATGTATAATAAACTTTTATATATTATATTACTTTAATAAAGGTTCCAATCTCGTCCTAGTTAAATACTCATTTTACTCTTCGCTCAGAATCATGGGGAAAGATTTTCATAAGACGTCTTATGTTCCGATTTTGGACATTGTGTCATCTGGGAACTTTTCTTTGATGAATTTTTGTTGTTTGGTACAGAGAACAACTTATTAGTTGACACTTTAGTTAACGTTATTTAAAAATACAAACTTAGTTTACATCGATTTTGATACGCGTGTCAAATAGTAAATAATTAATAAATTAGTTTAATCATTGGCTAATTAGCTCAAAGACACTACTTGATCAAACGATCGATGTGTAAACTAGGCTACAGATACAACCGTATTGGTATGGTGACTGTAAACAACCCTACTATATTGGTCTATATTTACTAGTTTAGCTGAAAAATGGTAGCAACAATCAAAATTGGGGACGCTATTTCGTGACTCTTATTAGAGGGTCTCTCTACATTCCACCTGTTTATCTCGCGCGTTTATCGTGGCCTGGCTTTAACTCATTGAATGACAGCGAATCGAGCTTTCACCGATCACCCGGTTCGATCTGCTCCACAATTGACAAAACGCGCGAAGGATCATACAAGGTAGAGTGGGTATAAAGAGCGTGTCGCCAATTACCCGAAAGTCGCCATTTTCTGTCAAAATGCAGAAAAAACAGCTTTAATATTATTGGTTCTTGCTGTTGGTTTCTCCTGGATCTAAGGGTATAAATCAATCATATTTTTTAAAGAAAATTGGAAATTTGTCAGAAAATAACGGAACCAATCAGCATTAGAAACATACATTGGCGACACTCTCTTTATACCCATTCTAATACGAGGCGATCGATGCGTCGTAACGGTGCGACTCCCACGTCGAATTAATTATCGCGCTGCGATAGCCTATAATTACGTGCGCTGATAAGCGAGTCGGCTCCTACCGATTGGCAGATCTTATCTCGGCGTGCGATCTGTCCGGCGTCAGCACCGCGCGCAACACGTGGACGCAACGGCGTAATTCTGACGTTGATGCGTAGCTGGTACGGGATAATGGTGGATCTAATTACGAGCAAATGTGAAAGTGATTAATGCGCGATTACGCGTCGCGTTAGCGGCGATTGCGCGAGGAGCGGTGCCGCAGAGATCGACGTTGAACGTCGTATCGCGAAACAAGATGTTCGCGATGCTCGTAGAAAATATACACGGAAAAAATGATGTATCAACAGCATTAAGGATGTATCGGAGGTACAATCTTAGACAAAAGTGCATGAAATTTGAAATACTTGAATATCTACGCCTTACGCATAGTAAATCTAGATATAAGGAACTCGAACGATAGTTGGAGTCCTATTTTTACTCCTAGAAAGGTATTTCCAGCATTATTTGCGGTTTTTTTTATTTATGAGCCTAAACTTTTGACTGTGAAAATACCAATTTTCTCAAGTTATAATTTATTTCTTTAAAACGGTGTAGTGAAAACAATTGAAACTTGGCGGATATTTTCATCTATCCGTATACTAGATGTACAAAAAAAATTGAAAACTGGTACTATTCCATCAACATTTTTTTAGCTGTTTTATCCGTCAAGATCGTCTCTTTCCGTAGGAAAGAGAGAGAGAGAGTGTGTAAAATCAATGAAAATTAAAATCGTTATTTTAGTGGATTCGTTTAAAAATTTTTGCAGCATATCAGGAAGACTAAAAGAACAAATCTCACAAATTTTTATCGACTTCGTACTATTTTGAAGATAGGCCCAATACATCCTTAAATCTAATTGGAAATAATTCAATAACATTATTAATGAAACAATTACGTATGATTTTATTTTATTAAAATTTTTATTGAATTAACAAGATTAGATTTTCAATTAGACTTAATACTGTTGATACATTTTTTCTGTGTACAGTGCTGGACGAAAATATTGGCACAGTGCGGTTACCACTAAAACGGCATATATCTTTAAAGAAAATGGCAGTAAAATGTTAATTTTTATTTTTTGGTTTACATATAATTACGTTTTATAAAAATTAACATAAATGCAGTTACACAAAAAATTAAAAATGTTTCCCGAGAACGTATCATCCTTGGACAAAACTATTGGCAGAACTGACAAATTATGTGTATTCATATTGATAACATAAAAGAAGTAATTATAAAAAAAGGATTGTCAATTAAATACTAGTTGCTTTTTTATATAGTCTCTCTTCATTATTACAGTTAAATGTGCCAATATTTTTCTTCAAAGATAGAATGCTCTCAAAAAAGATTATTAATTTTCTTTTGTAATTACATTGATTTATGTCAATTTATATAATGTATTATACTATTAAATATAAAGCATAAAGTAAAAATTTTTACAAAAATAAACGGTTTGCTGCTATTTTCTTTGAAAATATTTATTATTTTATAATAGCAACCGCACACACCAATGTGCCAATACTTTTGTCCAGCACTCTACGTGCATCAGAAAAATGTTAACATCCGCTAAAAAAAGTTTCTCATTCCCGTAATTCAAGATTTAATCCTTAATCCATGGTGCGGTATTGTGATAGCGCCCGTAATTTTCAAGATGGCGATTCGGGTTTTCCAATATTTGTTAGACTCAGTTTTTAGGATTTTAGTTTTTAAAAAAGGCAAAAAATCATGAATGTAATTTTACAAAGATTGTAATTAAATTATAAAAGAAAAAAAGAATAGAAATTTATATCCGTAATCGCATCTCGTGAGTTAAGAGATAAAATCTTTTATCTTCCCCCATCGATTATCGCTATTTTATACTTGTTAATATTTTACACAGATAACCATGTTTCTCTCTCCGCATTTTTAGAAATATAGCAGATCGATCGCAAATTCTCCTATGGTGGACAGATATCCACGTGGTGACGCCGCGATAATTGAGAATAATGAAACGACAACTCGCGCATGCTTCCTCACGTGTCGCTCTATGTAGTAACACTTATCGTATTTGCTGTCGATGTAATTGTATTAAACGATTCAATAATTTCTCTTCATTCTCTTATATTTTGGTTTGAATCAATAGTCGTGAATTTCTACCGCGGAGCGGCCCACAGCTTAATCTCTCGGTCGTTCATTAAAACACATTCACGTTGCACGTGTATTGAAACCCATAGTTGATGACCATAGAATTAATCATCCTTTTCTTCTTTTTAGGGTAAGATCGAATACTTTGTCAAATGGAAAGGATGGAGCAAAAAGTGAGTACGAAATCGGAGATCTGTCATTAGACGGAACGACGCTCGTGATTGGAATGTGCAATTTCTCTTGTATTTCAGATACAACACATGGGAGCCGGAAGAGAATATTTTGGACGTCAGATTAATCGAATTGTACGAGGAAAGCGAGCGGCAAAGAGGCGGAGAAGTGCCCACCAGAAGGCCGAGGCGAAGGGATACAACTAGATACAACGTAAGAACAAGCGATATTTCGAATAAATTGCGGGATATCGATTTTAGTAAATCACGCCAAAATTCAACAAAGCGCAATAGTTAAATCAACGTTGCAATTTTATTAATATTTCTTCATACGCTTAGTTTGTATAACGGTGTTTTTGTATAAACTATCTTATTTCTTGTATTCGGTTGAGCATTAATTATCTCTAATAAATACGGTTTGTTAGATACAAACCGTAAAGAAATTATCGTCAAATATGTATGTTTTTCTAAAGAAGATAAATTTGTTTGTTGCAAATACTTTTCAAATACTTTTTTTGATAATATTTAAATTTCAAAATTTTTATTATAAATAACAATGCTTTTGTGTATATATTGATATATATTGGTATATATTGGTATATATTGTGTACATATTGGTCTGTAAACGACTTAGGTCGTCTCGACATCGAACTCGCGAAACTCATGTTCGACCGTTAGACGCCGTGCCGTCGTAGCGGTGAGATCCCGACGACGGGCGAAGGCGCCGTACGGCAAACCTCGTGCGACGACCGGTCCGTGGACCGGCCGCCTAGTAGTGTCATATTGTTTTGAGCCTTTCGACTCGAGACTCCTATTAGTCTTTCTTTTGTGTATATATTGGGTGCGCAACTAAGTTCCTACTGTTTCCCAAAAGATGGCTCCAGTGGTAAATGCTGGTCAAAATTGCCAGATGAGAAACGTAATACGTAAAGTTCAGACATATCAATAACACCACATCAAAATATTCGAATTTGTATCCGCACATAAAATTGTTTTCGCCTAAAAATGTCGGTTGTTGAACCAAATAAGCGTTATTTGCGGGAAGTTTTACTTTTTTGCTTCAATTCGAAAAAATCTGCGGCTGAAGCGCATCAAATGCTTGTAGAAACTTATGGTGAAGCTTGTATTACTAAAACAACGTGCTATAATTGGTTTAGACGCTTTAAAGACGGTGATTTCGACCTGAAAGACAAATCGCTCGGAAGGCCGAAATCGTTCAAAGATGAAGAGTTGAAGGCATTACTCGATGAAGATTCGTGCCAAACACAAGATGAACTTGCTAAGTCATTAGGAGTGACTCAACAAGCCATTTCCAAACGTTTACATACATTGGGCCTAATTAAAAAAAAAAACCAGCGGGAACTTAGTTGCGCACCTAATATATATAGAGTACGTTATTACTATGTTTTTGGATTACGAAAATAACTCAAGAGACCATTTATATCATTTATCACTTCCGCATTACACTGTAAATCACTTTAATAGCTTAGTATCTCAGCGAACTTTATGGTGTTCTTTGCCGGGTATAGCTGCTCATAAAATCTTTCTTCATTTTGTAAAACATAATTTAAGCTCGAGGGTTAACAGGATCATAAAGTTAGATTAGAGACGTGTTTCTTGCACACGACCTAATCGACGACAATCTTCATCTTCAGGAACAACTGTCTAATCTTGTTGTCGATGAGGAGCCCGGTGGAGATGAAAGGGTAGGCGAAGATAGTCAGGATGAATCGACGACGGGCAGCACTTCGGCATCTCGTTTAAATTCAGTGGCCCCCGACGAAGACACACTCCCAAGTTCCTTAGATAGCCACGAGTCTCCAACACCGCCAGAATTGGCATCGACGTTCAGCGTCGACTCTGACAGTTCAAACAGCAGTATGGACATCCCCCTACTGCCTAGAAAAGAACGTATGAAAAGGAAGGCAGAGGTCCTTAGTCAATCGGGCAAAATTGGCGTGACAATTACCACGAGTAGTCCTAGTAGTGGCAATGGTAGCCCACCTCCGAGCAAAGTTCCAAAGTTATTGCCTTTGAAAAACAACTCCACAAATTCGTCTTATCACGTAAGTTCTAACAACTGTAAACGTATAATAAATTATTGTCACTGTGTTTAATGTTGTGCTAAAATTAAGTTATGACACTATAGGATTTTTTAATTTTTTACATGTCTATAAAAAATTAATTCTTTAAAAATACGAAAATGTAGGAAATGGAAAAAATAACAGAGCCGACTGCGTCTCGAACTCGGGATCCCTCACTTTCCACGCCTAGTACCTAGCATACTAATCCACGACCGCTCTACTACTCTCGTAATTATTCCGAATGTGCCATGTCCACCAATGCCGAAGCTAAATATTCGAATAATCAGCGCACCATGGCATCCCAACTCACCACCGTACTCAGAGATCCCAATACTCCGAACGCACATCCACAATATAATCAATCGTGCTATACGGTTGGTGCCATTGAATTATTTTATCCTGCTCCCCTTCGGAGCCACACACGTCAGGCATGGGCAATTCCACTTTTGAAACTGTAGGAGATGGAAAAAATTACGGAGCCGATTGCGTCTCGAATTCGGGATCCCTCGTTTTTCACGCCTAGCACCTAGCATGCTAATCCACGGCTACTCCACTACTCTCGTAATTATCCCGATCTCCTATCAATAATCAGCCTTACGGCCCTGTATTCCTACATAAATAAGATTGTTAAGCTGACTAACGTTACACTAAAAAATTAAATATCTAATTGATAAACATAAAATTTACATAATTAGTATATAAAAATTGTCATATTCATTGTCGTTGTCATTGTCATTTAAATTACAAAAGGATAAAAGTGAATATACACATAGTGCTCAAAAGTGAAATAGTTATAATACCAACTGGTGATCTTAATGTTGCATCTTCCTGATTGGTATAAAAGCAAGATATTTTACGTTGCAGAGTCACAAAGCTAATGGTCAAAATCAAAGAAGGCCATCATCCTCCAGCGTGAAGTCGACACCAGAGGAGCCTCTGCCGGCAATGCCGACGACGCCGGCGCCGGCAGTACAAGACAAAAAGCGTCCCGAAGCTGATGTACCTCATGGTCCGCCTCCTTCTCTTCCGCGTGCACCGCCGGCACCGCTGTCTCCTCAGATAGACACACCTTTAGAGCAAGTCACAACGAAGAAGAGGCAGTTGTCAGAGCAAAAGCAAGAGAAATCGAACGGCGCAGTCGCTACTGACAAAGCGAATGGTCACAAATCACCTAGCCCCACGGACTCTTATACCAATAATAATAGGTTACCCACTGTTGTAAACGGTCACCATAGTCCTAATAATAACAATAATAACAATAACAACAACAACAACAACAACAACAACAACAATAGTTCAAGCGTCAAGCAGACCGAGATTCCGAAATCGGAGATCTACGTTCCGCTTACGAATCCTGGCACGGATTATTGGCACGCGAGGAACCCCGTGGCGGATCAAGTGTTTATCACAGACGTTACCGTTAATTTGAAGACCGTTACCATCAGGGAATGCAAGACTGAAAAGGGTTTCTTTCGGGAGAGGGATCCCAAAGAAACCCTTTGAGCTTCAAGAACGATAGCTATCGTCCTTGACGGTCCTGCATTGGGGATATCCGCTCTAAATTGTATCGAATCACAATGTGTAAATATAAATTATTTTCACTCGTCGAATGTTAAGGCGAGGATGTAATCATGATACCAAGCAAGTTAAACTTTTCTAGTGATTGATGAAGACGACGTCACACAGTGTCGCGATGAAAATCGCAAAAGCATCGCGCAAATATCTGTTGGAGCACCGATTGAAGTTCCAAAAACATCGAATAGACATTGAAACCAAGATCGATCGGAGTTCACGATATCAAAAGCCGCGAGTTTTTTTTTTCAATCTGAAAATTGATCGGTGTGTCCAAATGTGCGATTCTGTGTAAATTGATTGTAAAGACTAGACGATATCGGTATGATAAGTTTATTACCGAGTATACATCATACCTGTTATCACGACATATTTTAAAACGCTTGATAGATTTTAACTACACGCTGAAGATCTGGAAAACATTAGAGGATACTACATCATCTAGTTGATTTTATTATTTGCTTGTCTTAGAGCGCTAAGAGAATGCTATAAAATAAAATCTTTAACTTTCGTTTTTACACTACGGAATATATATTATATATACGAGATATACCTAGGAAAAAAAGTATTTTTCTAATTCGTTTTTAGAATATTGAAACTGCTTCGCGGAAGCGATTAAGGGGGGAGACGTTCCGAGTTATTTTCAAAGGAAAAAAAAAAGATAGTTTTCAACGCGTTACGATGTTGTATCCCATTCATCAATGAACTTTGGCTATGTGCTGGGAAATAGAGTATCGCGAAGGAAAAATGTGTAAATTAGATTTCGAATGTACGTAAGAAAATGTATGATTCAAGAATTTCGATCGATTATAAAATATCATGTTTAATGTCAGAGGAAGGCACAATTGCACATAGTATTTCAATCATTATCAGTAGTGATGCGTTCTCAATTCTCGGTTTCAGTTCGACGAGCTAACTCGCGATATCGATTTGACGATAGATGCATTTCCATGCCGTCGAATGCTTCGTTCGATTTTGTGTTATTCTTCGTGTATAATCAAGTATTTTTATTTAGTATAGGACGTCCCGCATATATCGATTATGACAGTCCCGCGAGATCATTGCATATCTCTTAGTGGATCTATTTTATTTGTAGATTCCAATCGTCAAGCACCACCAAATGGATGCCTCCTTTGACGACAAAGGCGCGTCTCGAATATTGAAATCAATACTATCCAAATTTGATCATATTTAAGCATATACCGTTACCTCCTTTTAGCGATGCTGCATGGTGCATTTTGCGCGCACTTTCACAGTCACATACAGGTGATACAGTTAAATTTATATTGTCCAAGATTGGCATCAATCTTCCTCATTATCACTACTCCATCTATGGTGCGTCATCTATTCTTTCCCACGACAAACGCTCCTATTATACAACAGAGCTTAAAACTGCTCCGTGATCTTTAAAATGAAAAGGATTTTAGTCAATGATGAAACTTTAGTGAGAAAAATAATTGAAAAAAATTTGCGATTTGCGAATGGCTTGTGATGCCATTGACGTTGTATCTCAACAGATTGAAACAGCTTTAAATCTTTCTCTCGATACGAATTGAACGTTTTGAGATATAGTACCACATTTTTTCTCCCTTATATTTTTTTAATTTTTTTTCTTCAATTATTTTTCTTATTAAAGATAGATTTTTTTTCTTATTAGATGATATCTTTTTAATGATTACTTAGATCTCGTTTATTTGTTTTTACGGAGCAAATTCTGCGGTATTGTAGGAACCACGTGAGAAAGAATAAAGAATCCCGAATAATTATTTATTTTAATTCGAAAAAGATCGAGAAATATTTTTGAAGAGTAATGAAAGGAAACAAGAATACAATAAGCTAATAATTTTTCTTGGCTTTCGTGTCAATATGATAGAGTACTCTCCGGAAGATGTTCTGTGCGCTTTTAAGCAAGGGTCGATCATCCATTTAGTCTCGCAGACTTCACTAGATACCAAATACAGGCGACAATGATGCGCTTATTTGCGAACGAATAAAACATTTTATATAGGCTCCTTTCTCGCGTATTTACAGTGACGGAAATTTGAACTCGGCGAAATTACATCAATGTCAGTCCTTGCTTTGAAAGTTTCCTGTTGCGTGTATTAGGCACACATACAGCATCGCTGAAGCGCGGTGCGGTTTGATGGAGTGGAAAACGACAGCGTGGTAGGGCCCCTGCTGTGAACAGCGTTATGTTAAAAAAAAAAACAGAAGTTTCTCGGGTTAAATATATATTAAATGCGTAGGATTTAATATATATTTAATATGCATATATACCTGTTAAATTTAAATATATACGTTGCTTATTTATTATAACTAATACGAGGATTTTTAGGTTTCTACATACTTAACGTAGCGGTAATTAGACTATACATGTGCGGTGTGTCCCAACTGAGAGCATGTTTGGCATCTGGTACGATGTTACTTCCTGCGTCCCGATGATCGTATGTTGAGGGATCCGATGAGGTTTTATAGAAATTTTTCAAAGAAGGAAATTCCGACGACTTTTCTTGAAAAACAGTTCAGACAACTCAAAGTCTAAAATCGGGACATAAGACGTCTTTCAGCCATCTTTTGCGAAGATGTCTAAGACGTCTTATGTCTTGGACTTTGTGTTGTCTGGGAGACGATAAAAGAGATAGATCTGTGTGTGCGTTTTTTTAACGGGGCCATTTGCGTAAGATTAGATTGACACGTTCGTTGCGACTATCAACGCGGAAGATTGAGGTATACATTTCAATTGTTGTGTAATGTAAACGACTGTATATATACATACGGAAAGCGTTTCCTGTAAAAAAAAATTGTACATAGCTGGATGAAACCTGTACGTTTCGCCATAGCAGGCGGAGCGCATGAGAAGGGTGGCTTATATAAATCTTTGAATTATCAGTTGTACATAGACAAAGAGAAGCGGAAACCCCCTCCCCCTTACCCTCTTTAGTTGTAAACGTAAAGTTACAACTGATAGGTCTATAGAGAAAGAGAAGAGAATCCTTTTCTTAGCTTTAGAACTTCAAGATAGACTGTGCGCGTACCTTCGATATTGTTTCTGTACTTATAAATATATTCAGATTACTTATACGATAAAGGAAGAAAAGAGAAAAGAGGGGAAAAAAGGAGACACGAAACGATAACGCAGTGGCTACGCAGGCATATACGATACGTGAACCCCGGTAGTACCAAATTCAACGGTAATTTTAGTTCTGTCTGGTACAGATTCCTTATATTTCAATAAAATCTCTACTTGAAGTCAGGCTGTTTCTAGATCCTAGATCATTTCTTCCTCGCGAATCTCTGTGGCACTCGCGTGCCGTAATGTCATATATCTGTCGTGTATATAATAGTTACACACAAATTCGTATATCGTGTCATGTATATAATGGTTCTACATAACTCGTATGATAGTTGTACATAACTTGTCTTTTCAACTCGTGAGTTTTACGATTCTTAAGAAGTGAACAAAACAATGCGATCACGATGAAAAGTGAGACATTAGTTTTCATTTATTTCTCCTATATAGCTTTTAATTAACTAGTAAATAAAAGACTTTATATATAAATATATAACAATAATTTTTAAAAAATTTTTATCAACCTTATATATATATATATATATTTTTTTTTTATGTAAAGAGATTTTAATCACTCAAACGCGCGCGCGTAGACAACCGGAAATCCGCTTCGCCGTTGCATCGAATGAGTCGGTGTGGATCAGACTTTACATACGGTCTTGGCCAAAAGTATAGGCATCTATATTTGTTTCATTTATCTGAAAGCTAAAAATCGATATCTGATATCTGGCATTTGCTGTGAATTATCTTTGTTTCAAAAACCCTTTAAACTTATGTATAATGCCGGTAGAAAACAATACAGGTAAACAAATTTCAGATAAATGAAAGAAATATAGGTTGCCTTCTGGCCAAGACTGTACAACACATGCGTAATAATTTATCCGCTCGAGGGCGCTTCCCGCGGCAACAGTTGCACATGCAGTTTTCGATCGTCGAGAAGTTGGATTAGGTTATGGTAGCTCTTTGTGAGACTCCGGAATTTAGGAATGCAAAAGAAATATGAGTGAACGTGCCTGTGGTATCGTTACAAATGGCCATCACACTGATATCGTTCTAAAATCCTACAGGTATTGGACGATAATTTCTATGCGTTTTCTTCTCGGGAGACGGTTTTGCTTATCGCGCTGTCACGTTTTCATTTTTACAGCAATCGAATACTGCTGATCGTAACGCACTTTAAAAAGCTCGGAACGTTATTGATGATAAGTCGTGAATCACCTGTAAACGGTTTCAATAGCGATGTATTCACAATAAAGTAAGTAGCAACCTAATTGTAACATTTACAGTTTTAATAATAATGTAACAATTATAATAATTATCGTAATGTACATATAACAGTTCACTTGCTTAATGTGTTATCTACCTATTTAAAATTCCCAGGACAGTCTTTGGCAGCGACAACAATGACGTTCATGTAGCTGCTAGATATATAGCGCAGCAAATTAGCATCGAGAAACCGTTACTACTATCAATAGCACTAAAAGATTATGACCTGGAGACTTTGAAATCCATTGTCGCTGCTGTGAATCAGATAAAATCATGGTAATATAGCATCAATTGAATCATGAGCTTAATCTTTGGTCAGCTTGTTATTGGCCCACCCGGTAGTGGGAAAACAACATATTGCAATGCAATGTCCAAATTCTTGGAGTCCATTGGAAGAAAAGTGGCTGTTATTAATATCGGTATGTATATAAATGTTATTTCAGCTGCTTTCTTCCTGACTGAATCTAAGCGAACGGTTCTTGCATTTTAGATCCGGCAAATGAAAATATGGAATATACTCCAGCAGTAGATATATCTGAATTAATTAAACATGAAGAGGTCATGACGCATTTTGGACTTGGACCAAATGGAGCTTTAGTTTATTGCATGGAATTCTTAGAAACCAATGTCAATTGGCTCATTGCAAAAGTTTTGAATTTAAAGGATCACTACCTTATTTTTGATTGTCCTGGTCAAGTGAGTAGTTTTTCTTTTTTAAATTATCCTTTTCTTTTATGTCTGATAGCGCCAAGTAATACTTGATTTGATAGGTTGAGTTATACACGCATCATAAATCAGTGAGCCAGATAGCGGAGAAATTGAACCAGAATTTAGTGAAATTATGCAGTGTGCATCTTGTGGATTCGCATCATTGTAGTGATCCTGGTAGGTATTAATGTATTTGTTCGAATTAGTTAAATAAACAACTAAAATAAAATTATTACAAGTTTCATTGCTTATTGTCATCTTTGTTATAATTTATAGGAAAATATCTCTCCTCCCTGATTCTTTGCACAACAGTGATGTTGCAAATAGGTTTGCCTCATGTAAATATTATGACAAAGTTTGATGAGATGAAAAAGTTCAGTGAACGCCTAGCGTTCAATATAGATTTTTATACCGAGGTACTGGATTTAAAATATCTTTTGGAGCAGCTAGATGAAAATCCCTTTACTGCAAAGTAAGCTAAATATAATTAAATAAAAGTATTTAGTTAATATTTAATGAAATATGCAGTTTTTAAACAGATGTAATATTTTACAGGTACAAAAAACTTAATACCGCATTAGTATCGATAATTGAAGACTACAGTCTTGTTAGTTTCATACCGTTGGACGTTACTAACAAAGCATTGTTGCTGCAAGTGAAGAACGCGATAGATAAAGCCAATGGATATGTTTTCGGTGGTAATGAGCCGCGAGACGTTCAAACATTACTAGCATGTGCGGTAGGGGCAGTCGATGAAACTGAAAGAATGTCAACGTTGGATGAATATTTATGAACATTCTCACTTTAGTCTAACATACATCCATATTACATTCGTTTTTATGTAATTTTTATTATATTTATAAATAATAAATGTGTAATTGATAAAGATGCTCTTATTATATACATATTTTTCAATCCAACTGATTAACGAAAATTTGTGCTAGGTCGTCATAGTCATAGACTCTCTTTAAAAACGTGTCCGTAAGTTTTAAGCCGGAAATAGTCTGTAAAAGAACGATATTTAGTAAAATGCATTAATTAATATTTCCGTAATCTTTGTAAGTAAATTACTGACGATAATGCCTGTCTCCAGTGTAATGAAGCAGAGAGGTATGTCCATAGAGGCCCCAGGTTTCAAAGTGCCAATTATTGTATCAGACATCCCGCACCAAGCTATGGAATTATTCGATTCTAAGCTCAATAACAATTCCATACTTCTTTCTCTGTACAAGGAAATGAAAGAATTGTTATTATATTCAATGTATGTACTTTTGAACTGTAGTCACACTTACGATGTATTTATTATATGGCATGTGCAATTAACAGGTTCTTCAAGATAAGCCTTTAAAGGAATATCCTTTATGATAACCCTCAGATCTCCATACTCAGGTGCCTGAAACAATGTTGGTTCATAATTTTATACGTAATCATATTCGTTGAGGAATAATACAACATACCATTCTCTGCAATTGACTTGTTTGCAATCTTCCTCTCTCTCCCAAATTGCTTCTCCACACAATGTCTAGTTTGCCAATATTTGTGGCATTTTGCATCATTTTCGGATCTTTCAATAAGCTTGACTGTGGCTTCAAACAATACAGATATTGTCTACTACAGCCTGTATCTAATCGATTTATATTACTTCCGTAGATAGATTCTTCCTCGTCGTTTGTATTCAATGTGGTCACTAAAATATCAAAACACATTTTGAGTTTAAGGCTTTTAGTCAACATTGTAATCAATGAGAACTTACCACTAAATAAGTGGGATGATTCAAGGGCAACTTTTTCTAAGCAAATTGGCCCAGCTGTTAGGTTCTGTATTTGTGCCTCAAGATATACTTCATCTGACTTCAGGAAATATTATCATAATATATTGCCAAAATAATCATAATTATATACAATAGCTTTAGTATAACTAGATATCTAAATATTACCTCTGCATTATAAAATTTGGTTTTTACATCTAGTGGTTTAACCACCTGAAACTTAAAATATTTTCTAAATGACAACGGTGGTCCAATCTGATTCGTATAAGACACTTCACAAACTAATCTGGAAATATAAGAAAGACATATTTTCCATTTGAAGGTAAAAATAAATTTTTTTATATAAGAACTTATGAATATCCTTACATATGTGTACCTATTTCCTTAACCTCGTGATGAATAACTTCATCCACCGTACTGTCCGGTGCTAATTCTTTTCCTTCCAGATTATTGCTAGAAAGTGGAATTACTTGTGTACTTGTTTGTAAATCTGCCTATAAAATGCAGAAGCATAAAATGTTAGAAAACATAAAAATGCGATGTCGTGTCAAATAAAATTATCTTAAAAAAACAATCTTAATATGTAATTTAAACTTACTTTCACAGTAACATTTTTTACCACTTGATTACTGCCATTATGAACACACAGGTAACTGGAGAATATCTCTCCTAAATATATATTTCTGAAATAATAAACATCACTTCCAATATTGCAGAAACACACCTGTGGCTAGTCGCGATTAAATGCAAAGAAAAATTCCTGGGCAGGAGACATACCCAAAGCTTTGAGGTAATACCATAAATTGCCCTATCGCAAGTGCCTCCATGCCTTGCAATGCCGTGCAATCGTTCTTAAGTTCATTGTTTAACGTATTTCCTGGCAAATCTGTAGAATCACATGTAACAACCATGGGACTCGCCAGAGTAGGACGTGTCAATCTCATTACTGTAAAAAAATAATTTATTTGCAATTTAATTAACAAATATAATTACTCCTCCATTTTTCCAATTAAAAGACTGTCGTACATGCATGAAAATGATTACACAGTTAATAGTCTAATGCCATTTTCCACCAATGTAGATTCCAACCAATTTTAATCTCGGTTTAACTTACTCTTTATCTTTTTCTAATTCTAAAGCCTTGTGTCCACGATGCTAGAACTTGATCCAAGTTCTCGATCGCTTTTCCGCAAATTGATTGGCTACAAATTTCTCGATCCGAGAACTTGGAACAAGTTCTAGCATCGTGGACACAAGGCTTTAGAATTATTGGAAATGGACGTAAAAAATTGAAAAACAATATAATTCTTGCTGCGACATATTACCTTTCAAAGCTAGCAAATGTTCACTCTTCGTCTTGACTTCCATATTTTTCGAATAAATCACAAAAGAAACATTAAACAAACACACTATTAAATTATCTACAAATTATTTGTGTACCACTGTCAAATCAACGTCACTGCAGGAACCTAACCTAACCTCGTCATCTCATATCAGATCTTTTTTGTAGTTAGTTCACATTTAGTTAGTTCACTTTCTGCACTTAAAATGAAATAAGTACATAATTGGACGTTGGGGAGAAAAAGAGAAAAGATGAAAAGTACAAAAGGTTGTCGAATGTCGATAAGTCAAGAACTAATCGATTCAAGTTGATCGATTGATCGAAACAATTGAGATTTGTTCGATATACGATTTGAAATATTGTTTCAAAAAGAATTTTTTCAATTCTTTATAAAAACTGCCAGAATAAATAATACGGAATTGTTATTCGTTATTTGCAATGTTGTTATTTATCTATTGACCTGATATCCTTGCATATAATGATATCGTTAAGATAATTCTCAACGCTTTGCAATTTAGACCTAACAGAGAATTCATTAAATAAAAGGAAAATGAAGATATAATGATATATATTTAATTTTTATCCTTTATAAAAGCAAAATACGATGCAGTTTCCGTCGTTTCCGACGATTACGTTACCTTAAGTCGATATCTTTACTGAAAAAGAAGTCGGGAGAATGCGCTGTGGCTACCAAATCAGATAATAATGTCGTGGGACTCATTTTACAAATATGAATTTAACGGGCCATGTTGTGATCTGTAGTGATAATCGCATATCTGTTACCGTTTTATAATACATATTTTCCGTCCTCTGGATCGAAGTATTACGCTCGCTTGATGCGACTACTGAAAAGATAACCTCTCTTTCGATGGTGCTTTGAATTTTGGGGAATCGTGCCAGCGACCGGTGGATTTGCTAATTGTACGCTATATAATTACCATTTTATATTTGCATATTACGTAACTATCGCTTCGCGCGATACTGTTATTTCAAGCCGCTCGAATCTGTGATTCACCTCGTGTACTCGCCCTGTACTTTGCATATATATATATATATATGGCATTCAGTCTTGTGTGTATAAACTTTGCTCCATATATTTTTCAGCGTATTGTAAACGAGTGACTGTTTGTCGGGAGTATGTTTGACCAAAGAATCATAGCAATCTGTTTCCTCGTGTGCTTTGCAATAGTATTTAACTTTTCTCTTCATCGCATCGAGGAGGGCCATGTAGGGGTGTACTTTCGGGTGAGTTGTTTTTCGAACAACAGATTTCCCAGTGAGAAATGACACCTCGATCGACGTCGATTCGACGAGGTGTCATTTCTCATTGAGTTTTCCCCCATTATCTTCATTATCTTTCATTCTTCTTAATAATTGTATAAACACTTGTTAGGGTGGTGCTCTGTTGCCCCAAGTGAGCAATCCAGGATTTCACATGATGATACCGTTTCTGACTACGTATCGTTCAGTTCAAGTGACTCTGCAGACAGACGAAGTAAAAAATGTGCCATGTGGAACCAGCGGTGGTGTTATTATCTACTTTGATCGTATAGAAGTTGTGAATATACTGGATGCGAACAGTGGTAAGCTGTGAAGCAGATTGTTCATTTAATTTTTGAAAATGTGTTGATATATCGCATATTTTGTTAACATATATATTAATATATGTATTTTTGCGTAGTTTACAACATGGTGAGAAATTTCACAGCGGATTACGATCGCACTTTAATTTTTAACAAAGTGCATCATGAATTAAACCAATTTTGTTCTGTACATACACTACATGAAGTATACATTGATCTGTTTGATCAAATCGATGAGAACTTGAAGACTGCACTTCAAAGGGACTTGAATGAATTAGCGCCTGGTCTTAATATACAAGCTGTAAGAGTAACAAAACCAAAAATTCCTGAAACAATCAGGAAGAATTATGAATTAATGTAAGTGATTATTCTGTTAAATAAGTTTCTTTACACACACAGTTCAATTTTCTTTATATTCCTATAATTTATATATTAACTTACTTTAACACATACAATATTTTAAATTATTCAGGGAAGCAGAAAAAACGAAGCTGTTAATATCTACACAACATCAGAAAGTAGTGGAGAAAGATGCTGAGACCGATCGCAAGAAGGCCATCATTGAAGCCGAGAAAGAAGCGCTAGTTGCAAAGATACAATATAATCAAAAGATTATGGAGAAAGAATCCCTGCAACAAATGGCTGCAATAGAAGACGAGATGCATTTAGCAAGACAAAAAAGTCGGTCGGATGCCGAATTTTACCAGATGAAAATGCAAGCTGAGGCAAACACACTACTTTTGTCTAACGAATTCTTAGAGCTCAAAAAGTACGAGGCATTGGCACATAACACCAAAATATATTACGGGCAAGACATTCCAAAAATGTTCGCATATGGAAGTTGCTTGAATGATGCCGATTCCAAATCTGATAGTACCAATATTGAACAAAAGAAGGCATGAGCAATGGATAATGCTAGAATTCGTATTTTATTTTTATGATTATTATTACACAAGTTGAAGTTGAGTGAGTGATCTTATCTTTTCGGATAAATACTTGTACGTTAAGAGAAAATTGAAAAACTTTGGAAAATTTACAACTTCTGGTTGTGCGCAAGCACACTTTTTTCTATATAAAACATTACATAGATTATATGTGTATACACGAATCTAGAATTCCGGAGTGTTACTTATTCCTCCAAATTAATTGTGGGATTAAAGTTTTGTATAAATGTATTTATTAAATCTATATAGATAGAAAGATACATTATACATATATACAAATACAAATATATGATGTTTCTGTTTTTATTATACAAAACGGTTTCTCTCCACAATACAAGGCAATATAATATGTGATAATTGCACAATCACGAATTATTAAAATGATTATATAAAAAAGAATATCTGGATTAGGGATCTGAATTTAAATAAAATTTTGGTTCAATTATAATTAAGCTCCAGTAACTATTCTAGTATCGATTTCTTTTTTTCCTTTTTTTTAAATAAGATGGGAGTATTTAAATTGCGTTTTACTGTTATAGTTACAATTCTTCCAAAATATTTGCGATGATTTATGTTTTTATTAAATTATGTTAAATTATGTGAAAATTATGTTAAATTATTTACGATGTACTTTTTGATTTTTTGTACATAAAAGTGTATAATTGTCCAGATTTTGCTCACTTCCTTCCTTTGATGTATTATTAGAGAAAAATAAAAGATAAAAATAATACCAATACCAAAGATGAACAAATTTTTTGTTTATTTAGTACATATGCGTTATTTGTTGTTTTGATATTGCTTTTTTACAATAAACCATCTTCCATATCTATAAAAATTTATAAATATAATGGGATGGGATAGAACGTCATTTGACTTTCTTACGGTGTTCTCTCGCTTTACGCACATGGACTTTGGGCTCTTCTGATGGTAAGGATTTAACGTCGCTTATATTCTGATTTAGCGTTCGTAATTCTTCCAGTGCTCTTTTAGCTAATTTCCCTTCTGGCGTGGTTGGCGGTTCCAAAAGAAGCATAGTCAGAGCTTTCTTTAAAAGATCCCTGGCTTCTTCAAGTTGGCAAGCCAACTGCAGTGAAGAGATCTCACGCGCGGAATAAGATCGATTCGCCAATATTATTACAGGCAAATGCATCTCGTATAACATTATGCCTGAAACCGATATTTATAATATTGACAAATACTTTTCATAATCGCATAAAAATATCTTTATAAAGTGTTATAATATTAATATATCCGTATTATTTTTTCCCCAGATACTTGTAATTTATGTTATCAAAATATTAAGCAATATACAATTAGAATTAAATAAACAAGAATACGTTCGTACCTTTTAAACGTGATATGCCGGGTTCTACTATGTTTAAAACATTATAGACTTCCTTACACGTATCCAACATCTTTTGCACAATCTTTTTCTGAGGATTGGGAGACGTTATTTCTTTTCTACAGGCCGTCAACAATTTCTGCTTTAAGGACAACATTAAAAAATGATTGGTATGCAGCGATCGGGATAGTCTCTTAACCAAGTTGTCTATCCTCTGAAAAACATTAAGTTGCAATGATTATGGGAAAAAATGTAAAGATCTAAATAAATATTTTTTATTTATATAATCTCGAACTTTTATGTCAACGTCTTCGCATTCGTCGATAAGCGTTCTGCATATGTTCAACGTAGCTCTGATAAGACGACCGCCATAGGTCCTCTTGCACATCTGGCATTGCCATCGACTATGCTCGTACGGATCGACGATGGAAGTATCTTGCATGCCTATGAATCCTTTTTTACAACGCGGGCATAGCATACTACTCAAATGCGACTGCAATTCGTATGGGTCTCTACATAGAGAGCATTCACATTCGAAATACTTTCCCTCTCGAAGATGCTCTTTTCTGTCAGCTGTACCCTGATAATTAAATACATTGATATTGTACAAAATAAGAAAATGTTGCTTTTTAAATTTTTTAAGATGTTTAGGCTTTTTAATTAAATTATTAGATAATATTGAATTACAATTTAAATTGAATCATCGAGTAATATTGAATTGCAATTTAAATTGAATCATCGAGTAATATTGAAATATTAGCATAGTGAAAAAATGTAAAACATTTTGTTAGATTTTTGTTATATTTATGTAACTCACCAGCAGCGACGAAGTATAATTAAAAAGAATAGGTTCATCCTGTTTAATCGCTACGCTTGCATAAACAGTCAGTTGGAAATTATCGTCCACGGTGAGATGAGTGTTGCCCCTGCAGTCATGAGCCATCAGGGTCGCCTCGATGTATAAACCACGTAGAAGAAGACCGTCAAGAGCATCAGGTGATCGCAATTCGAAGGCATTCACATCCAAAATTCCGCACAATTTCTGCATTAACTCCGTACTTAGCGGTTCAATCTCAACGGGCACACGAAGCTTTCGGATTACCTACACCACATATACTCCAGTAGGCAAATTGCAATAGAAACATTGCACAATAATGGTATCATGAATCGATGAAAATTGCGCTAAGATGATTCATAACGCAGCAGTTTTGTCAGAATAAAATTTCTAAATGATTTTTGTCAAAAATTAGACAAATTCAATTTGAGATGTAAATATTTTACAATTTATTTTCTTTCAAGAACATAAATGAACGAGACGCCGGCAGCATATTGAAGAAACAAATTAGGACACGTTATCCGACTATTTTCAAATACTCGAATACTTCCGAAAGATCGGTTCATATGCATCCCAAAAGCCGTTTGACTCTTTATTTAAAATTTAGCCATGCTGAATTGTATCATTTCATAGTGCAATATTTCTACATTATAATTTAGGAATAATTGTGCATCTTTATAAACATATATATGGATTAATTTGATTTCTTCATGAATAATTATATTTCTAAATATTTTAAACATAATACAGCTAAAATATTTTTCTCAATTATTGAACAATTTATATTTTTAAATTTAATTTTGCAAATATACTACTAAGATGATTCGCCATATTGTATTGTTTTGCCGAAATACTATTTCGAAATTAATTGGTCAAATAATTATCAATATCTCTACATTTATTTGTTTAAATATACCCGTATAATTGCAAATTATAAATTTTATTTCGTCATATAATTTTATAAATGTTCTTCTATCGGAGAGTACACTGAAAATATCGGAGTACACAAACATAATAAATTGTATTATGATTGGACTAAATATCTAGCTAAATATTTGGTCCAATCATATAACACAATTGAATGAACTATTTATGTTTGTGGCAGCCCGTGACATAGACTTTAATTGAAGCAACAGCATTTTGTTTTTTGTGTACGTACCGCATATACAAAGTGGATCAGCTAAACAAACTCAAGAAAAAAAATCTCAAGAATATTTATGCCGTTCTTTTACTTCACGTAATGGACTGGATTAAACGTTCAATATATGTACAAAATCTAATTTATACGAAACTCACATCTACGACATTGACTTCTCGGTCTCTCCAGACGGGTGTGCCAATCCTTTTATCCAAATGAGCCTCCATACGATCTATTTTCTCCCACACAGCTGGATTTTTGTGTTTTATCAGCCATAGCCGCAAGGCTAGTAAAATTCCCGCCGCATCAATTCCGCTTTCTGTCAATAAATCTCGATTATCCCTAAATATCTGGCATTCTTCATTCGTATGATGATTCTTTCGTACCTTCAAAGATAGAAGAAAGAAGATTAGAAGCACTATTTCGAAAGTATCGTAGCATTACATAACGCATGGAGATTCTCAAACTTCGTTTTTGTCCTGCAATCCTCTTAGGTGAGCAAAATTTCGTGCAGCCACTAATTGCGTATATTTTTCACGAGTAATTTCGCTCGTAAGAGTTCAAATTTTATCCAGAGGATCGTGCGAAAATGTTTCTTTTCTTCGTATGATAATAAATTCTTTCTTAGATATCTCTTTGAGAATCGCCGATGTAATGTATTCTCCAACTTATTACCTCGCATGCTACGCTGCATAACGGCGCGAAGTTACATCTGGAACAAATGTACTGTCTCTCTTTGCTAATTTTTGGTAATGTACGCATACAGGCAAAGCAGAAACAATCCTTCTTATACATAATCGGACCGACTGCGATCGGTTCCTCCCGAATTATAACTTCCCCCGGCGCTATGTTTTTAGCTGTTACGAGATACCTTATAAACAAAAGATATAGTTGCAAAAATAACTACAGTTATGCAAAATTAAATACGTAATTATTTCAATAAATAGCGCAAGTGTATTTACTTTATAAACAAAAAGAAATGTTAAATTTACTTTAAGGATAAAATCTCTTCATATGTAAAGAATTTATTTCTTTCTCTCTCTTCTCTATTATTTCTATTCCTTTCAAAATTATCTAATGAAAGTTTTAACGAAGTCAATGATTTAATTGCATAAAATAAAAGCGCGTACAAATGATAAGAAAACATTTTCAAATAAGTACAATGTGTTCTGTGAGTTTGTCATAAATTGATTATACGATAATGTAATTAATATGTTAATTACGCAAAGAAAGATATTAGTATTGTACTAAATTGTAGCTGCGACTATACCTTCCAAGCTTTTTCGAATGTGCAACCTTATATTTCGCACTGGACGTCATACCTCCAGATTATTTTCTTCAAGTTAGCGATTGTCGACCCGTAACTGGCATCGGGAAGCAGGCATCAGTAATATGAACCGTCTTCCTTAGGCACTCACGCGACGCACTGTATTATTAGACACCGCGTAGCATCGCGCGCAATCTGTAATGTTAGTACAGAACGTGATACGCACATTGGCAATTACAACATAACGATATAAATTTCTTTATTCTCAGCCAACAACTCCAAATTTCATATTAAGCGCTTTATTAAATATTTTATATGCATGTACAAGAGAAAGCGAGAAAGAGGAAATTTACTGGATCTCCTCAAGTTTCTCGCTGAAAACTCATAATACTGCTAAGAAATTCCAAACAAATTTTTTGTATACACGCATACCACACACATATTTGCTATAGAATCAAAAATATTCTTAGGATATTACATAAATTTCCATTATAATTTCCATTTTCTTATATTGAGACATTTTCTACTCTCTATAAAAATAATTCAATAATAATTAATATACATATTGTAATACATTGCATAACATTAAAAAGAAATTAAAATACTTGTGTATGTATTTGGGATATTTAGGATAATACTTCTCAGTTTATCCTATTTCCGAGTTTTATATAGTCGTTATTGTCGTAATCTTTTGCGAATCAGATGCAAACATTTTCCATATAATTTTCTCTTCTAACTATTTCATGAAATCATTTCTTTCGATTAACAAATAATTGCAAGATATATTACCAGATAGAATTGGCACCTGGGTACGTATTATGAATTTATTCGGAAACGATTCCGTTCGGAATGATAGTCACTTGTTCTATGCTTGTCTTTGTCGTTTCCTTGTAGTTTTCCTATCTTTGTCCTGTGTTTTTCGGAATCATTCCGAATGGAATCATTTCCGAATAGATTCATAATATGTGCCCTGTTGGTAATAAAAGACCTCAAGAAATATAGCGTTTATTAATATAATAAGTACAATTATTTGTATAAATAACGATATTTTACAACAGATACTTATAAATCATTTATGGATTGTTCCAGATGAACTATAGACTCCTTCGCGACAAGTCCTATTTGTCCCTCGGACGTTTCCGATGGTTCTAAGCTTAATATCGTAGCCGCCTCTTTTAAAATATTTGCGGCTTCTATCATTTTGGACTTCAATCCGGCCTCGTCAATGACACCGGCATTCCACTGACCTTTCGCCAAGAATAGTAATGGTGCGTGTAACTCGTATAACGTCATGCCTGCCAAAAAAATAAGGCAATAAAGTTATTCATACATTCTTTCCTTTAATCTGAAACGTGTTTAAGAAATACGTACCTCTTACACGACTGTATCCAGGCTCTATAACATCTAATACTTGAAGCAATAAACGGCACATGTCGGCTTTATGCTCCAATACAACATCTGGCAAATCATCCAATAAATACTCATCAACCCGACCGTACATTTGGGTCAATGAATGCCTAAAAAATATTATATTCCACAATTTAGGAACTTTTAATAATATAATGTGAAAAGTGTGTGCGAGAATGTATTTAATTAAAATTCGTTAATGTATTATTAAATTTTAGGTTTCCAGAGAGAATCAATTGTTAATTGTAATTGTAATTTAGAAAAACAACGTCGAGTTAAGTTCGAAGAAAGTAAAATTGACTTCGCCGAATTTAATTAATTTTACGTCATTATTAGAGTTATTTATTATCTGGCAATTGTGTTCCGCACCTTAACATCGAAAGAAAAGCATGATGGGGATGTAAAACTGATCGATACTTTCTCATAACGGTCTCCCTTTCGTGAATCGCATCAGCTCCGTCGGCTCCACTGATAGCCTCAGTAGCATCTACTTCTGCTTGAATGATCCGGAGAATTTTTCGCACTGCGTGACCGTTGGTGGAAAAATCACAATGCGTACACTTCCATGTACTTTCCGAATCTGAAAAATGTTGTCGATCATGTAGATGTAATCGCTATTTTATATTTTCAAACATTAATTTCTCAAGAATTAAGGTTTAGCACTTCTGTTAATATTACATTATCGCGAAATATTGAAACTGATATAATTTCAGTTGCTGACGTCAAAAGAACTCTATGTTGATTCTTGCATTTTGTTTATTCGCAAATAAATATTAATATTGTTTATTAATATTAATATTGTTATTAAAATTAATATTGTTTATTCGCAAATAAATAAATATAAATATTTATATATATATATATATAAATATAATATATAACTATTTCACCTAAGGTGCTTAGTGAAATAGTTTCAACTAAACGTATGGTAAGTATTACATAATTTAGTTGGCTCAACTAAAGAAAATTTGCTCTTTTATAATTATTACAAATGTTTATAATTATTACAAAATGTTTTGTTATTATTACTATAATCGGTAATAATAATCAAATACTTCAAAAGAAAGTATACTAAATGCATCTCACAAGTTTACCAAAGATTTTTTTTCAGTGAACTTAAAAGATATTTAAAAAAACGTATTAATATACCTAAAGAATCCAGTGGCAAGATAATTCCGTTGTCGCATTTGTTGCATTTTAGCGAGGACATGTGAGTGCCCAATTCCGTAGGATCTGAACATCGCGGGCACGCGCACGCGAAGTGTTTGCCCTCGAGCAGATGCTCTCTTCGTAGCATCGTCGGAAGTAACGAGTGCGTGTAACTCGCGTAAAGTTCACCGCCCGCAGGAACTTTAAGCGTGGTACGCAGCCGTATCCTGTAGACGCAAGAACTACGTGCATAATTGCTACTCGCATTTAATACGGGGCGTATCTTCATCAGCATAATAAACCGCGTGAGATTTCCTGGGGATCGCGCGCGATGCGCGAATTAATTGCGGAAGGACTGTGCATGAGCATGTAGCAAGTAAAGTAAGTAAATGAAGATCGCTGCTGCTTAAAATACCGCTTAGACTTTTTGCCGATGGTAGCTAGTGTTGTGTTATGGGCGCCTATGAGGGAGGGCAAAGAGGGGCATATGCCGCCTTTTGGCCCTCCCTCAATTTTAATTTTTTCAATTTAGAATAATTTTATGATTGACCAGACAACCAGATAATTTTTTGTTTGAAATTGATACAATTAAAAATTAAAAATAAAAATCTGCATAAATATTTCTTTAAACGATATTATTTAAAAATACGTTCGTTTGACACTCCTAATATATTTACACCCCAGGTAGCAAAATATGTCATTTTAACGACATTAAACGTCATTTTGACGTCAAAATGACGACAAATAACGTCATCTTGCTACCTGAGACTCTGCCCCCCCCCTCTGGAAAAAGTTATAAGGGTGCCCATGTGTTGTGTATTATTATAAAGAATTGTGTTTTTCTTTCGTTATGTTCGTGCAAATAGACAACAGTTACTAATTGATATACCTGTAATCAACTGGCGATATGCTATGAGATGTGTTTGAGACACATGAGTGATTCATCATAGCGACTGTCGGATAAAGACCACGTGCGCTGAATCCTTTTGCCGTCCGCACTTCGAACGTATTAATTTCCAAGATACCGCAGACTCTTTGTATATATTCTTCTGAGAATCTGCATTTGAAATATTTATTTCGAAGAACAACGATCCCATGTCAAAAGAATATATTAGTAAAATACTGCGATATACCTATCGAGTTTGAGCCGTTTTCTGAGATAATCCACAATATTGATGTGATCTGACTTCCACTGCGCTTTCTGACATCTTATCTTATTATGCGTCTCCATGTCCTTTATCTCTTTGTTCCACCTTTCGATGTTTCTCTCCGACTCCAACAATAGTCTCAACGGCGTTATGCATTCTAATTGCGGAACACCGTTTTCGCTGTTCCCATCCAGCGTGGCATCCACGTTAAACTTCTCGTTCGCCTGCGTAAACACCTGTCGAAGAAAATAGATCTTTAGATATGCAAAACATAATATCGAAAAGGAACAAACATCCACAGTGAAGGAAAACTTATCGCTATCTATAGTTTTATGAATTTAAAGGCTGGAGATCACGTACTGCAAAGCTTTTCATTTTTAATCTTCACTTATTAAAAAGACAGATTTCATAGTCACAGCTTTCCGTACAATTTAATCAAGATGATTTGAAAAGTTCTTTAATTCAAGTCGCTTGACACTCACTTGACACTCGTAATCTTTATGTTGTGAAGCATTCTCGCACTCTTGGCCACAGACGGGCCATCTGCACTTAGAACAAAGCGGTTTGTTATCCGGTCCAGGGGGCCAAGGTGTATAGCAGGAGAGACACAAAGGATAAGTGCATGCTTTCGGCCCGACGATGAAGGGCATTTCTGTGACGATTTCTTCCCCAGCCTGTAATTCTCTACTTGCGACCATGTATCTAGGAATATCAAATGCAATTTTTCTGAATAAATGTTTAATTAGAACACATATGATCAAAATAATTTTACTACACTCGCGCGCAGAGTGCCGATATAATTTTTTTTCCACGTTAGGGAGAGCACATTTATTTCTTTTTAAGATCATTCGTAGGCTTCTTTTATTTTATACTTTGATAAATATATATCTCGTATCAGATTTGGATAATTTATAAATTTTATATTGCCGTGTGAATCACGTGTATTCATTAATTCATCCGATAATTCATTTCGATAATTCTGCAAATGTTTAATTTATCCCGAACGGCTTAATGCACCGCGCAGTCTCTCATTAAGAGAATACTTCCTGTCTAAAATTATTCCTAAACTTCCGATCCCGTATTTTACTTCAGGTTTGAGCAATTTATCAGTTCTTTCTTTTTTCTCACCTGCCAACCTGAACGTTCTGCAACACTTCATATGCCTGCGACGTGGATGCGCCATTTTCCTAAAACATTCAGAAGAGTAACTAAATCACGTGTCGCTGGAACTGAAATTACGTCGCAAACGGATTAATGTTATAAATTTTTACATTTTTCACGAAAATTGTAAATAAATAAGAATAGAATTAAGGCGTTGATCTCGGTCAAATTCCAACTAACTCAATCGGAGATTGATTCAACCGGCAGAATGATTTGTGACAAAGTATCTATATAATTCATTGTCCCTAATCTCTCTTTTCACATGTTAAACAAAAAATAAAAAATATTATCCACGTAGTATCACTTGATAAGTTAATCGAGCTAATCAGAGTTTGGTCCAAGTGTCACTATAAAGACATACTAATTCTTGCGACATGCTTGGTTGAGAATCAAGCCAACGAGAAGCAGCTTCCTCGTCAATGAGACGCTGATACCGTTGATGTCGATCGAAAGGCCCGTGCTCGAACTGAGCCAAAGACCGTGCTTACCGCAAGCTTTATATTCTCGGCTTATTAAAAATATCGCGTGTAAGCCTTGCCAATAGTTTGTACCAGGCGGGTAGCTAGATTTGTGCTGCTTTCGGACACAGTGTGTTGCGATCAGAAACGTCGCAACCGCGCTGGTGTATTTTTGGGACTTCAAACGCGTACAGAAGGATCCAAAAGCTTTCATCGTTTTCCGCATATCTGCCGCGGCTGGGACTACAATTTTCTCGTGCATTATCGTTTATCATAATTTTTCTGTTATTATCATCACTTCTCAATGGCGTGCCATCAATCTCCAAATTGTGATATTTATATCAGACTTCATAACTGTGGAATATAAAGTTAAAATTTGTAAAAACACTCGAAACTAAAAGCTTCCCCCAAAAATTGTGAAAATATTGTACAATAATGGCATCATGAATTGACGAAAATTTCGCAATGATTGCGCTAAGATGATTCGTCATGACGCAGCAGTTTCACTGTAAAAAAAGGATGTAATATTACTTCACTATTTATGATGGAAACTTACAAAATCACGTATTTTCACAATAATAACTGTTGTAAAAATACATGAGTTTGTTACGTTTCCATTATAAATAATGATACTTTTACACTTATTTACATATAATTTTTACACTTGTCCTGTAATTTTACATACTTTTTTTTTACAGTGTTTGTCAAAATAAAATTTCTAAATCATTTTTAACAAAAATTAGACATCCAATTTAAGATGTAAATATTTTATAATTCACTACCTTTCAAGAACATAATGAACGAGATGCCGACAGCATATTGAAGAAACAAATCAAGACACGTTACTCAATTATTTTCAAATGCTCGACAAACACTTTCGAAAGATCGGTTCATATGTATCCTAAAAGCCGTTTTACTCATTATTTAAAATTAAGCCATGCTGAGTGTATAATACTTCATGGTGCAATATTTCTACATTATAATCAAGGAATAATTGTGCATTTTTATATGAACATATATATGGATTAATTTGATTCCTTTATGCACAATTATATTTCTAAATATTTTAAACATAATACAGCTGAAATATTTTTCTCAATTATTGAATAATTCACACATTTCCAAATTTAATTTTGCAAATATACTACTAAGATGATTCGTCATATCGTTATTGTTTTGCCGAAATGCTATTTCGAAATTAATTGCGTAAACAATTATCAATATTTTATAAAAGGTCAATGTTTCTACATTCATTTGTTTAAATATACCCATATAATTGCAGATCTCTCTCACAAATTTTATGATTTTAAGATTTCGTCATATAATTTTATAAATGTTTTCCTATCGGGATATGAATCTATGCACATATCAAAGCATACATATGAATTTGCGCATCCCGATAGAAAAACATTTATAAAATTATATGACAAAATCTTGCATAAAATTTGTGATCTGTAATTATATGGGTATATTTAAAATTATTAAACAAATAAATGTAGAAATATTGATAATTGTTTGCGCAATTAATTTCAAAATAGTATTTCGGCAAAATAATAATAATATGGCAAATCATTTTAGTTGTATATTTGCAAAATTAAATTATTTAATAATTGAGAAAAATATTTCAGCTGTATTATGTTTAAAATATTTAGAAATATAATTGTGTTTTGCTAAAATTTTTTCGCTCTTACGGAAGAGCGGTAAATTGATTAACTATCGCGTTGCTTTTGCCGCGCGGCAAGCGTTTCCGCGTCCTGTGTGCAGAAGCCGTTACTCGTAAGTTTGATGAATGCGGCTACTCGCGTTTCTTGCGAGAAGCAGCCAATCCCTTTCGAAAGAGCAATAAAGGAGGAGGGTCCATATATTCATACAGCACAAAAATTGCAGCAACATTGCAGTAACATAACAATATTGCCGAAACGTTGCTGCAATGTTCTGTGCCGTATGGGTAAGGCCGCGTTTTTCGGCTCTCTCTGAATTTCATTTTATAGTATCAGAAACATTGTATTATTGTAAGAACTATTGAAAACAGATGATTTTAACTTTAACAGACATACACTTTCTGAGAAAAAAATTATTTACCCATGTCGAAGAGATCACCAATATCTTTGTACAGAAAAAATGCAGCGAGATGATCGATCTTATGCTTGTTAGATGCAGTGCGCGCGCGCGCGCGCGCGCGCGCGCGCGCGCGTGTGTGTGTGTGTGTGTGTGTGTATGTGTGTGTCTATTTAGTAATAGATTAACATACGTTTCTGATATTTATATAAGTATCTTAAAAACTATACGAGATCCCCGATTAAGTTATAAGGAAAAGTTACTTAGAATCATGTCCTTGACAAAATATGTCAAGGTCAAGGTCATCGGAGCTGGGTCCCCTATAATATATAATTACCATATTTTTAACAGATTTTTTTTTAAATATTTTTAAAAATATTTCAAATAGTTACCACAAAAGATTTTAAAACCATTTTAAAATGTTTCTTGCAATATTTCTTTAGAAATATTTTTTGAAATCATTTCCCAATCTTTTGTGCTGTATGGGCTGTACCTTAGTACTTTTATACGTAGAGTAGTGGGATGAATTAATTGATGTGAGGAAAACACATGGTTGCTTTTCAAAAAAGTATGTAACTGCACATTACAAATTGCACAATTTTTTTTGAAATTAAAAAAAAATTTTTTTGTAGATGTGCAGTTTAAATAAAATCAAATATTCTTTTGTCGTAAATATATGTATGTATATGTATACATGTCTAAGATACATTATAATAATGATAAATCATAAAATTAATATTATATTATAAGCTAATTGTCTAAATTTTAACGGTCACGCACACTTCTATAAGATTGTCGGTCTTTAATAGTATCTCGTTGGTGTTATAATTATAGATTAGTAGGCGCAAATTTAAACAGTTCGAACCGTTCGATCTATCGGATCTGACTTCAGGACAGCGATCACGTAACTTTCCCCCTAGGGCGAAAACGTGAAAAGTGAAAAGTTTCATGTAACTATCTCTTTCTATTGGCGTTGAATAGAAAGAGATAGTCACTTGAAATTTTTCACGTTTCCGCGCTAGGAGAAAAGTTACCCCTCTGGTGAAAATTTTTCTCATAATTTTTATACGAATTGGAACACTTTTCAGAAATACTGAGAAAATGTACATCTTTTTTTAGAATTTTTCATATATGTAGTTTCTGAAATATTCTAAGATTCGTATTAAAAAATCTGAGAAATTTTCTATAAAGTTATTATATTATACAGAAATTCTCTGAAATCACGTAACTTTTCCCCTAGGGCGAAAACGTGAAAAGTTTCATGTAACTATCTCTTTCTATTGGCGTTGAATAGAAAGAGATAGTCACTTGAAACTTTTCACGTTTCCGCGCTAGGAGAAAAGTTACCCCTCTGGTGAAAATTTTTCTCATAATTTTTATACGAATTGGAACACTTTTTAGAAATACTGAGAAAATGTACATCTTTTCTTAGAATTTTTCATATATGTGGATTCTGGAATATTCTAAGATTTGTATTAAAAAATCTGAGAAATTTTCTATAAAGTTATACAGAAAAATTCTGAAATTTACATAAAAATTCTGAAAAATTCTAAGAAAAATTTTCATCAAGGTTATAAAATTTTTCCTAGAAAGTTTCAGAATTTTTATGTAAATTTCAGAATTTTTCTGTATAACTTTATAGAAAATTTCTCAGATTTTTTAATACAAATCTTAGAATATTTCAGAATCCACATATATGAAAAATTCTAAGAAAAGATGTACATTTTCTCAGTATTTCTAAAAAGTGTTCCAATTCGCATAAAAATTGTGAGAAAAATTTTCACCAGGGACGTGATCGCTGCCCTGGTCGAAGTCGAGCTCGTTTCCCCCGACGAATACGAACATTCTCGCTCGAATTCGCTTAAACGCCCAAGGGCCCTATTCTCAAGCCTGTCCTAATAATTTTTGTATGCGACTTCCTATTTGAAAAGCATTGAGTTTCGCATGCGAGTTTCATGAAAACGATTCAAGAATAGGGCTCCAAAGTGTTCGATCATCCCGATCGAACGGTGGTCCCGACTCGAATGCTTCCACTTTTCCAGTGACCAGGGTTGGGCTAAGTGATGTTTTATACTGTATAATACTGTATATAATACCATGTATAATACCATGTGTAATGCATGGTATTATACCATGTATAATACTTTATACATGGTTATGTTTATTACTGTATAATACTTTATAATA
>NJRP01000040.1:58251-113351 GCA_003063835.1 Aphaenogaster floridana | reverse complement strand
TTAAGATGTCATGAACCAATCACAGAGCCGTATTAGCGTCTTAAGACATTACTTAAGACGGTCTTGAAGACTATTATGGACCGTGTTCCGATATAAAGTGGAAGCACATAAAATTGCAAGAGCCATGGGCAGAATGCAGAAGCCATAGCGCATTATGTATTTTTATGTAGATTGGAAATTCAGAAGCCATAGGCAGAATGCAAATACCATAGCGCATGCACCATGGCCTTTGCATTCTGCCCATGGCTTCTGAATTTCCAATCTACATAAAAATACATAATGCGCTGTGGCTTCTGCAATCTCCCCATGGCTCCTGCAATTTTATGTGCTTCCACCTATACACTGCCAGTACTGAAAATCTGTAGTATACGTAACGTGAACTATAGATTTTCAGTACTGGCAGTGTAATATCGGAACACGACCATGAATACCGTCCCTAAAGTAAACTTATACATTTCGGGGCATAACGGGACATTTGTTCACGGGGCATAATGGTATAGTGGATGCGCGTGGCATTATGGGCAGTGTTGCTATCGGGGACGCGTTTTCTCGAGCATGTCCGTGCATGTGATCTCAGTATAGTGCCAAATGTATAAGAATACGGGTACTCTTAGGCCCTCTCTTTAAGTATTTCTAAAGAAATGCTTTATTTTTATGTTATTTAACTAGACAAATTTTAAAAAATTATATAAATAAATCAAAAATATAAATAGAGTTATACTTACCTTACCTAACCTGCTAACCTAGAGCCTGGTGTGGAGCCCGCCAAGATTCGCCCGCCACTTATGCCATATACGTGACTGGTTCGCCGGCATCGCCGCGCATGCTCGAGAAAATGCGTCCCCGATTCCCCGATAGCAACACTGATTATGGGTCGAAGCATAGAAGTGAAATTAGCGCCAGTGGCTCTCCGCGTGTTAAAGATAACATTAGAAGGTACGTAATGATTTCTGCTATATTAATTGGCAATTGGCACTAGTAATACTATTATTTCTGTAGATGGTTCGAAATTATAAAAGAAAAAGTGACAGGCAGATGTGGAATAAACAGTCGATGGATAGTGCTGTATCTGCTGTCATCAAGGGAAAAATGGGTTATCGTAAAGCTTCTCTTAACTATGGAGTTCCCAAAACGACTTTAGAACGATATGTTAAAAAAATGAAGAACAATTGTGACAAAGTAATCAAAGTTGCAAAACCAGGTGCTTTTAAAGTAGTGTTTACCGAAGAACAAGAAAAGGAACTCTATGAATATGTGGTTAACATGGAACAAAGACTTTTTGGCTTAACTTCCGCAGAACTGAGGTCATTGGCTTTTCAACTGGCCGAGAGGAATAATTTCAACAATCCTTTCAACAAAGAAACTAAATTAGCTGGTATAGATTGGCTAAATGGATTTCTGCAGCGACATCCAAACATTTCTTGCAGAAAACCTGAAGCAACATCTGCTGCTAGAGCCATGGATTTCAATAAAGTTTCAGTGAGAAAATATTTCGACCTATTAAACAATATCGTTGAGACATCAAATATAACGGCGGAAAGAGTATATAATGTTGACGAGACAGGTATAACAATTAATCCAAAATACCAATCTCGAATACTGGCTCGGAAAGGTCGTCGACAGGTAAATAGGAAGTATAATGAAGTAAAGTAATGCTTTCAAATAAATAGTTTTTTTATAATTTTTAAAATTAAAACTTATCTTTATCTTATAGTGGATATTTAAAAATGTCTTAATGCAATATCTATTTGATTATTTTATTTTTAATGTATTAAACTTCTTATTTAAATAAGGTGGGAACAGTAACATCTGCTGAACGAGAGGAAACAGTCACAGCGGTAGTTTGCATATCTGCCGCAGGAACTTATATGCCACCTATGTTGATATTTCCAAGAAAGCGAATGCGGCAAGAATTCCAAACTGGTTTATCCCCAGGATCATGGGCTGAAGTTCATCCCTCTGGATGGATAAATAAAAGTCTTTTTTTATCCTGGTTCAAGAAATTCATAGATTTTGCAAAACCTTCTAAAACGTCTCCTGTGTTGCTTCTCTTTGACGGACAAAAAAGCCATACTACAAATCTTGATGTAATTGATCTAGCTAGAGAAAAGGGTGTCATATTATTGTGTTTTCCACCACATTGTTCCCATCGTCTTCAGCCTTTAGACGTATCTTTTTTCAGACCACTTAGTAAATATTACGAAGATGCAGTAAGAAGATGGCTACGAAACCATCCTGGGAAAATAGTAACGCTGTTTCACATAGCAGCTTTATTTGGTGAAGCATTTATTCAATCTGCAAACATGTTAACGGCAATCGATGGATTTAAAAAGAGTGGTGCTTGGCCAGTCGACATGAATATATTTACTGAAGCTGATTTTTTGCCAGCAGATCCTACCGACATTGCTCTTTCAGCAAATAAGGAAAATGATTATATCCAGAATGATGCAAAAGAAGGAAATTGTCCTGAAATGTTAATCACGGACACAATTCAACCAGATAAATCGGTAGATCAACCAGGAACATCTACAGATCAACCAGGAACATCTACAGATCAACCAAGAACATCTACAGATTGTGATGTTTCTACGTTTGCTAATGTTCACTCAATATTCGGCCATTGCCAAAAGTTGTTCAAAGTAAAAAACGTGTCGAAACAGGGAAAGCCGCTATTTTAACTTCGTCACCATACAAGACACAGCTGATGGAAGCTGTTGAAAAAATAAATAAGAAAGACCTTTCTACAGAACGGTTGAAAGTTCCAGAATGTGATGCGCAGAAGAAAAAAATGCCAAAAAGAATCTCAATAACAAAAAAAACCAAACAGAAAAGACGAATATATAAAAAGGAAAACAAATCCAGCTTTTAAAGGAAATACAAATGACGATGCTCAGTGTCTCTATTGTCACGAATTGTATTCAACATCAAATGAAGGATGGATAAGCTGTTCTGTATGTTTAAGATGGGCTCACAATTCATGTGCTGGAGTCGATGAAAATAATGATGATGACGTTCATATATATGTGTCTTTTGTTCTTAAAATGTTTTCTTTTTCCTTTTCATATGATATATCAGTATATATGTTATGTTGTGCAATATATTGTACCAAAAATTATTACACATTTTGATTTTCATTTATCCATATTGCAATAATATTTATTTATATTTTAATGAGAAAGATGTAGGTATAGTATAATAAGAAGTGTAATAATTATTGTTAATTGAAAGTGTAATAATACATTTTTACATATATTGCGTGTTGTAAAAAATCATTTCTAATGGCTCTTGCAGACCAGCGCGATTTAGTCGCGCGCGACGCGCGATATCCAATGAGCGTACCGCCTTTCCGCTCATCTCTGTACGCTCATTGGATATCGCGCGTCGCGCGCGACTTAAATCGCGCTGGTCTGTCGGAGCCATAAGAAGTTTTGGACATTAATATTTGAGAAATAAACAAGTTTCATAAGGTATCCCATTATGCCCCGCATAAAATCCATACTAAGGTTAACTCACATTTTCGAAAAACAATAATTTCGTCCTTTCAAACTATTCTTTTATAGTAAAACTTGTATTTTCCTTATAGTGGATATTTCAAAGAATATTTTAGTGCCAAACAAAGGTCATTTATTTATTTTTAATACGTTGTAAATTTGTATAAACCTTAGCCGTTCCAGTTATGCCCCGGATATACAATGTATATACATTCCCTAATTACCGGCTCGACCACTCCGGATTTGTGGGATTTGCCGTGATCTAACAAGTACGAACATGTCAGAAGACATTCGGTACATGAAGCACTCGCTAGAGGCATAGGTACTATATGAATGATTTCGATTAAACTTCGATTAACTTAATCGACGGTTAATTTGTCGAAAAACATCTACTATGTTTTGTTAACATGGATAGAATTATTAATTTTTTTTATTGACATATGGAAACGAAGATTAAATTAGGAACGACGAATTATATAGCTAGAAATTTTGTTTCAATGTCTATTTCTATCAATGTAGATTAACTTTAATCTCGGTTTAACTTATTCTTTATTTTTTCCCAGTTCTAAAAATTAGAAAAAGATAAAGAATAAATTAAACTGAGTTAAAGTTAATCTACGTTGGGGGGGGGGGGGTAGAAATAGACACAAGTAAAGCATATTAGATGTGAGATTTTATCGATAGTTTTGAAATTATCCCTGATCAATCTAATTTATATTATATTTATGTGACACTATATTTAATTGATAAAAAAAACGTTGCAAGAAGTCAGAGATATAATATATATATTATAATATTATATATATTATATATATTATATAATAATATATATTATATTAAATTATATTAGAGTCAAAATATTCAATCTAGCTGGATCAAAGTAATTTCTTTGATTCTCTTTTACTGTCAATCATCTATTTAATTACTTTACTTGTCTACCAATTATTATTTATACATAGCACAAGTTTAGTTTTGCATCAGATATACCGACGCGAAAATTCCTTTCAAATCTCTCGCTGATTTATAATGATTCATGATCATGACGGTAAATGCAACGGTGTTTATATATCTTCGAGGGGTAAACCGCTCTTGCTGACCAAAATTGTGTACACCAATGCCTAGTAATGCCCAATTTTGGGCATTACTAAGTACATAAAGTACACAAAAGTACACTAAAAGTATACAATTTTTGGGCATTACTAGTGAATTTTTTATTTAATGTCCCAAATCTATACACCGCAATGCCCTCAGTGGTTTACCCTTCGTATTATCTTGTACACGAAAATAATTGAGGTTTTGGATTTGATTATATAACAGATTAATATGATTGCTATACACTGCAATATATTGAGAGGACATAATACTTACATTGTGCAACAATGACATAGTAACAAAATACTATAACATTGCGTAAATATATATCACGATATATACATACATACATCTGGCATCTTGAAAAGATATTTGCATCTAGAGAGAAATTAATACTTCCATCTAGAGAGAAATTAATACTTCCATCGTTCATTGACTTCGCAACATCTTGTTCTACTTCTAATATTTTTAAAATGTACAATAATGTCATGTTACGCAAAACACATTCTAATACATAACTGTAATCGCGAAAGATTACTATGGAAAGACTTCCACTATTATCTTTTTGTCCGTTAAAGAACATTTTGCTTTTCTCCCTTTGTAAACGTTTGAAAGAGATTTAAGCTATCAGCTATATATTCGCGCTTCTGTCTCCTATAATTTTTCAGTTATAAAAGACAGAAATTAATTAAACGTCGAATTTCTATAAATTTATTACACACGCGGTAATAAATTTCATAAAAATTTCGCTACTCTATCAATTATATGATTACAGTGCAATCGTCGCGATACAATGCTTCACAGAAATTTACATCGCGCTTTAATTACGCCATTAATTACATTTGTTATATTACAAGCTACACGTATTTTTATACACAAATAACAGAGATAGGAAAGTAGAGTTGTGCTCTTATCGAAATAAATAAGAGCACTTTCAATTAATAAAAATCGTTTTAGACAGATTTGTGCAGTTTTGCTCACAATAGCGCATATATCTCATATGATATCTGAGCGTTTGTGTGTAACGAAGAAGGAAAAATGCTCAGCGCAGAAAAACACATTTACTACAAATACTAATATACTGTAGAATACTCGCCACTAAATTATTCTAGATCAATGTGAATGCTTCTCTTGGTTTGCGTCGTTCCGTTGTCAATTCGTTTATTATCATATCACAATATCATAGATAAAATATTAGGATTCTGTTTTATGTCTTAAATTGGCCATCATTTGGATTAACTGTAAAACCCTGAGTAGTCACTAAATTAAATAAGTATAATACAAGCAGCTTCTCTCATACACAATTAAAGGATTTACAAATCAGTATGGTTCAAATATTTCCAGATACATTAAACTAATAAAAATCTTTTTCTCTTTTATGTGTGCAAAGAGTAAATTTCGCAATAATTTAATAATGTTATTTATTATAATACATGTCTAACAAGAGGATACGATAAACTATAACAGACTTGGATTTGTGGTATTTTAGCTATCCTTAGCTAAATAATAAATTTTTAATAGCTAAGTATCATTCGATATTTACATTTGCTAATTAGTGTTTGTAAATAATATCAGGTTTTAATATATTAGTCTGTTTGTGTGTATAAGAATGGAATAACCAACACCATTTACAACAATAATTTTCCATACGATATCCATAAAAAATATGTCTTTGAATTGCGCTCATCGTAATAGACTACAATTAAATTACAATTAATTCATATTGAGGTCAATATATAATTATCATACAATCGCATACAGATTACATTAAAAATGGAACTGGCGAGAATTAAAAAAAAACGATACTAGTAAACAAACTTATTAGCAAGTGACTTCTTTTAATTCTGGCCAATTTCATGGCTCACTATTGATTTACCTTTTAGCTTAAGTCGATTTAATCCATTTTTATCATTTCAATTGGAGTCATACATATTGCACTAATTTCATGAGATGAAAAATCACTAAAAAAATGCATTTTTAAAATCTTTTTAGTAGTTGAATTAAAAGATACTAATCACAAAAGATTGATATCTCTCTGCCTACTTAGTAATATTAAATAATATATTATTCACACAATATTTTATATTAATTGATATAAAATATATTATGATAAAAGATGTTATAAATTATTCTAAATTATTATGCATAACTGATGCGTATATGAATACAAACTCCAATTGAAATTTTATAGACAGGATCAATCGCACTTAACTATAGCGGAAAATATTTCGTCTCATGGAAAAATAAATACATTCTGTCTCTAAGCCGTCTGTCGCTTTACCTTCCGATACACTCGATTCCGTAGTTATCGTGTATGACCAAGGCCTCGTATTCCAGATAGGATATCTCCTGGCCGTTTAGCGGTATATAACACACTTGGTGATTCGGTTGTACCTTGCCGATGTGATAGATACCCTCGTGCAACACCCTGCCGACGAATAGAGCGTAACCATCTTCGGTTTCACCGGCGGGTAAGGCGTGCAGAGGTACGCTGCCCTCCCAGGATTTCACCCAGTTCACGTCTTTGCCACACAGCACCTGGAATTCTCGCTTCTCGTGGGCATTGCCACCCCACGCGAGTGTGCAAACATTGTCGCGAATACCGCCCGGTGTTACTGTACCCTGATGATGTGCCCGACCGATGTACAAACCGTCCTCAGAGGCCATTACTGCATTTCGAGGCAGTCCAAACGCCTCGTTGAAGTCCACCCAGAAGTGGCACGTGTCCATCAGTTGCTGTCTGATAGCAGGTGACGTGAACTGGCATTCTGGTAAAACGAATTTTTAAAAAAATTTATTGTGTTTTCTCCTCATGCGCAATTTGGATTAATCCACATAGGACATTAATACATTTACAACACTTGATTATATTGCAGTTTAGGAATTTTCAATCTTAAAAGAAACTAAAGTAGATTCTACAATAATGCACCAACAAGTCAACATACCTTCAATTATCCATTCTCCGGTTGCACCCCAAGCAGTACTAACTCCTATATAATTTATGACAAATGGGTTTCTGTCTTTATAAGACATGAACGGCATGTCAAAATCATCCTCGCGGCTAACACTTAGTAGTCCATCGCAAGACCATCTGTAGAACAGAAGCAAATGCTATGTATGCATAGTTTTGCGAATCTATATATATAAATTCATCTTAAGATAAAATATATAAATTTCCTTACTGTATGAAAATATCACATATCTCTTCAGGGTTCAGTATGTCTCTAGTATCTGCTTCTGCCACATCTGGTTCTGTATTATTTCTTTTTATCGCTGACATAGTATTTCCCCATCCGCCGATAATAATCTAGAGCAGTACGAAATCAATATTATGAGAAATATTTTTGGTCTTAAAAAAGTTAGGCATATACAAACATAGCAAAAATAATTATTGCAGGGTAGTATTACCTCATACACATTGGAGTCACCACCAAGATGTGTCCGTAAGGCAATCCTTGCATCGTGGCTAGCTTTAATGCCTAAACTAACGCTGTTTTTTGTGATGGGTATGTAACGATAGTCAAGACTGTCCGCAGTAGTAATTCTGACTGGAAAAGAATCATCGGCCAGTATGATTACAAGGGTAACTATTATTTTTCTGTTGAAAAAGACTAAGCTTTAAACAATTGTGAGATGTAATTTATAATGAAACTCACTCGGACTCATTTTTTGGAAAGCCTATTCCTTGAACGTACACTGCAGGAATCAATATCCAAATGATTCATTCTAGTCATACACGGCTCGCATTCCTGTCATGCCGTGCCGTCCACATCTCTGACGAATCGTTATCTCTCATTATCTCGACCGGTTTATCACTTAAAACATATAAATAATCACGTTAAAGTTCCGCGTACAAACCTATAATTCGCTATCGGTGATTAATACTGTGTCGTGAACGTCTGATTGTTGTAACGTGTCTGATTGTTCTCACCCCCTTCTTTTTCGCGAAAGACGCTTAATTCCGTAAAAATAATCGCGTGTTAACATATTCGTGCAGGAAACGAGCATAAATCGTGTGATAAAAGACGCAACAATGACATATCCCCACGAGAAGTGATCGTGAATTTCTATATTTTGTGGAAAGCTTCAAGTTCTTAAGTCAGCGCGACGTGACGTGCCGAAGCAACGTTGCGTCCGAAATTATGCAGATGATGCAACATCGAGATTCGACCACGTGCACGGCCGTCGAGACGTCAATTGGCCCGATCGCTCGCTCGACCTGTCTCGCTACGAGAACGAAATTTGCACGTTCGTGACTCACTGATAGGCATGACAGCTCTGGCTGTATCGTCACTGCTTATCGGGAACACTTGCGACGCGATACGAAGAACGAACCAGAGAGCGAGCGACCCTAACCGATCGAGAAGACGCGATCGGACGACCGTCATGCGGTGATCGCGTTGCGAATCGCGAGTTTCGTGATTCTGCACTCACATCTCCCACACGAGTGACAACTGGCAGTGGACGTCTCCTCACTGCTGTTGGGATTTGGGATGCCGACGACGTCGCGATTCTGTCGACTTATCGATACTTTCATCTCGATGTACCCAGCGATAGATTAGCATCGGTAGTTTTCGCTCGTTGCTGCAAAAATACTGATTATCCTTGTCAATATCGCAAGCGCTTAGAGGTGCATTAATTATTAACAGTTTGATATGATATTAGATTACTGATGGTGTCGATGCAATATTCCACTTGGAATAAAATGTTGTCGGGTTTGCGATATATCGCGCGCCAAGTTAAATTCAGGTTTATTCCTCGAGAGATGCGCAAGTTGCGTAGCTTTAAACACGTACGTATAATATTTGTCTAAAGATACGATCGCATCAGCTACTTTTTCTCGAAGGTCAAGATTTTACTTGCATTGGCTCAAAGAGAGTTTCATGCTTGGAATTAATTGCGTTCGACTTTCCATTCCGATTTTACTTTCTGTACTCTATGACGTACACAGATACTCACATAGTGTTACTGAAAGGTCATAAATTATTCAATTCTTAATTGTTAAGAAACGCAAGTTAAACACATGTATTTAATAACAGTAATAATAATAGCGTAACGAGAATTATATTAATTAAAGCAACGTCTTTTTAATTTAATTTAAAACTTTAGATTATCTATATATCTTTGTGTGTCAGATTTCAGAGTAGAGTTCTATTTATAAATTTATATGTCGTATATTTTTATATATTCATTTTATATATTTTTTATATAATCATTGGCTTTTATTATATCGTCTTTAATTTTATATTTGAGAGCCTTACTATCATTAATATTTAGTTTATATATTTATGCATCCTAATATATATTTAATATATTCGTGTATTCTGATTCTTCAAACACATTTTTCATATTACACAACACACAAAATTAGATACAAATTAAATAGATTTCTATCTTGAATTTTGACTCGAATTAGAAACCGTCTAAAGTGGTCTTAATTTTAATTGCATATAACAAATGATGAAGTTAAATTAAATTGGAAAAAATCCAATTGCATTTTATTCATGTTAATACCATTGCATATATAACTGCAGAAACAGAACTAAACAAAACAGAACTACAACCATTGAAAGTTGATGTGAATATATTTTATTTTATATTTTATTATTATATTTGGAACATTTTCTGTCAGTCTGGTATTGTTTTATTAATTCTTGTCTATTAATTGCCTATTAATATGTTTATTAATAATTTATTAATAATTGTCTTATTAATTAATAAGAAATTCTCCTGGCATGGTGGAGCGAACTGTTAGATCATTTTTACGCAGGGCAAGACTTTGTATTGAATCTGCAGGAGATAATTTTAAACAGAATTTGCAATACATTTGTAAATAAACAAGTTAAATTAAATGTCCTTTTTTTTCTTTTTTCAAATATTCACATCAACTTTCAATGGTTGTAGTTCTGTTAGGAAGCATTTACGGACATATTTTTATTAAACAATTTCAACTCTAAATAACTTCAATAACACGCCTTTAATGTATGGACCTCGAGTCATGGGACACCCTACATATAGAATCATTTTAACGATTCGAAAAGATACACATTTTTATATCAAACGCTAGCCACATGCTAACGTTGACTATAGTACGCATGCAAAACAATAGAGACATTGACATTTACATTCAACTGCCTGGGTCATTGCCGTCCAAGTACCTATTGAAATACATCTGATTAACTTAGGATCAGTGCGCTTGAATGAATACATGCGAACGCACGTGCGTGCGCGGAAAGTAGAAAGCATTAAAAAGGACAACGAGCAAAACTATAAACGCTGGACAGGTGTACTTAGACCTGTCCAGCTTAGTACACGTACTATTTCGACTTCCGTGAAACAAGTGGCAAGGGATTGTAATTTTTTCTGCTTCGTTTACGAACTTTCAAACTGGCTGCACGAACTTGAAACGCTGCAGATACATCCGGCAATTGTACACACGCGAATTGTTCCAATCGAGACTTATTTCTAATGCTTTTATTTCAATCTTTTATTCTGTAATTTACTGATCGGTGCTTTATCAGGGATAATATTAATATTTATTAAATTTAACTTTATTTTTAATTTGTTTCGAGTTCGTAAACTCTCCCTTCGTAGGATAATGATTTGCATAGCCGCGCTAACACAAATGTCAAATACAATTAATTAATATATTATTTATTGCGAATAATAAAAAGAAAATCAAACGTTAGTGTGTTGAAATGCAACTTTCTACAGTAAAAGTTGCAAACCGTGAGAAATAAAGTTCTCACATTAGATTTGCTATATTTAAGGGAATGGTGAAAAACTTTCTTTTCCACGCAACAGCATTATTATTCAAGCAAGACACTCGGTTTACGTACGTATGTAAAATACATCTAAAATATCCTTCGGTCGGAATTTCAATTAGTTCAATTCAAAATTTCCGTAAAAGCATGTAGATATCCATAGATAATTAAATCAAACCGACAACGATAAACTACTTACGTTTAATTATGAATTATAAATATATGAATAATGTATTATTATGTATGCAAGAAATTTCTATATTCTATATTTATATTAAATTAAGTAATTATAATTATGTGCATTGCTGCACGGAAAGAACGGTTTTGCTAAAATATTAAAAAATTTGGCCAGATACAGATCTGAAAAAAAATTTTGTTGGATCATCAAAATAATTATGTAGGACGCCTAAAATAGTTGCTAGAATATCAAAACTTTTTGCAGCATTATCATTATGTTGGAGTGTCCTACATAATTATTTTGATGATCCAACAAAATTATTTTTCAGATCTGTATCTGGCCAAATTTTTTAATATTTCAGCAAAACCGTTCTTTCCGTGCAGCAATGAAGTCATTTTTGATAATACTAATTAATGACAATTTTATATCTTGTGTGTGATATTATCTCTTAATAGATATCATATAAATTTTGTTGATCTTATTTGATACTAAATAAAATGGAATGCTATATATACATATGATATAATTTTTAAAAAGAATAAAAAGAAATAAATTAAAAAATTTATATGTGAAAATGGTTTTGATTATGCTTTTTTATAGTCTATGATAATTACAGTAATATCTTTTATGCTATAGAATTGAGGAAATAATATAGGTATCTATTGATAGTTAATTTTGTTAATAACTAATTTGCAAATGAATATAATAGATTGAATAATAGTATAAATCATGCGTAAATCACGCGTGCATCTTCCTGCTGTATCGCGAATCTTAGCCGAAGAGATATCTGTTCTCATAGGCCGTTATGAGAACGGCTTATTCATTACTACGTCGCGCAATCATAGTGATGTAAAGAGTACGACTGATTATTGTAATAGGGTAAAGGCGGGGACAGTTCTTCCTAGATTTATTTCATGGAGCCTCCGCGCGTTAGGCATGTAGGTAGGTCACAATACCGCGCCTCGTGGTTCACCGTGCAGTTGCACAGAGAGGTGACCCATTGCTTTCCCTGTAAAAGCGAAGAGCTAAATCAGGTTGACTCGTTTCTCTCCGCTCTGTATGGTCGGGTCCCGACCAATGTCACATCAGTATGTGCGCACCGAGATCGCTTTTACCTTTTCGTAAGGCGAGGGAGTGGGCTGCTGGAGGTATAAAACAGAAAACAGCGCTTTTGCCAGCCAATATGTGTGTAGTTCCATTTTAGTAGACACCAGCAAGGTGTCTAGTTCTTACCCGATTAACACCGAGTTATTGTTGAGACGTGGCGAGAATCAATATGTTGCTAGTAAGTAGATACCAATTCAATTTGCAAATGACGTAAGGGATATTTGAGTATTTCGGAAAGCAAAGTAATTTAGTATGTTTATTATAAATCGCGCACAGTGTTTGTCCCCAGATAGCAAAGAGAATCCAAAAAGAATTCTTTGGGAATTCCTGAATTATGAAATGAATACTTTTTCTCCAATGAATACTTTCTCATTTCTGTTCTAAAAACACTCTGAGTTAAAAACGAATTCATTTTTATGTCACCAATTCTGAGTCCTTTTTTAGATACAAAAGAAATTCTTTTTTTGTTTCATAAGAATACTATTGGAAAGGAATTTTTTTGAGTTCATTTTGAACAGATTACGCTAATTCATGAAGAAGTTAAAAAAGTGAATCCTTTTCAAATTCATAACGATCATTTGTGCTATCTGGGTCGGCATTCAAGAATGTATGAAATTAGAAGAATAAAAAAACATTGTATTCTCTTTTCAACTATTATTAATCAGTTGTTCAGATTACGTGTAATATTAGTATATATTATTATTATTATATATTGTTTAGAGAATGTGTTTTGAATGAAATTTCGTTTCATTATCTTGATTTTGAAATCGTGTACTTTATTTTCTTATTTAAATTTTTATTGAAATAATTCGTGATTATAGACACAGTATTCTGTTAATTTTACGTAAGATGATACATCGATTAATTTCTCACGAAATAATTATCTTTTTAGAGCGCAGTGGTAATTTGTTGTATGATAGTTGCGAATGCGGAGCCGCCTCTTAACAGTACGTATTGATGAAGGTTCTTGCGCTATGTTGCTTTCTATATTCATATATTTTCGTAAAAATTTTACATGCATAACTAAGATTAATCACAATATTTTTAAAGTTTCAAAACATTAACAATATATTAAAATCTTCAACTAGAAATAAATTGTGTCGCATTTTAATAGAAACATCATTTCATTGTAGGCTATTCTTTTACTGGCGACAGCAATGGGTACAATTACGGTAACACCGTTACTAGTAATGGATACTTTGGATCTAAGGATAGCTATCAGAACGATGGAAGCTTTTACGGTACTGGAGACACCAATCAGAAATTATCCAACCATGTCAGCAGTCACTCGTTAGTCAACGTCGGTAATCAGGGTAGTGCAGGAGGAAGTGACGTAGGAAACAGTTACAACGGATATTCCGCGAACGATCATGGAAATGAGTACGCAGGATATTCCAATACCTATGAGAATTCCGCTAGTGAGTCTTATACTATACCTACTCGCGCGTCTATAGCAATCAAAGGATATACTAGCGCTAACAATAACGGGGAGTCGGCCTATAACGCGTACTCAAGCGATTCGGTTCACAAAGACTCCGATTTTGGCCAGTATGCGGCTAGCAGCACTAGTAGCAGTAAAAGAATACCCGCTTATCCTGGATACTCCAGGCCAACTCGGGTATCAGAAAATTATCCCGAAGGCTCTGCTGATAGCGGCATACAGGGATATCATGGTTCTTCTGGCTCCTCAAGCTATTCCGAAAGTGATCACATCTACGCACCTTATTCGTCAGGCGGTCTGACTAGCGAATACTCGTTTGGAAAGCAGAAAAACGACCCGTTGAACTTGAAAGGCGGCAACAAGTACATCTATTCGATTCCATCCGAGACGCGTTACACGCGGGGAAACGCCGCGCACGTGAGCTATAATAACGACGTACCACCGTTCATGTTGGGAGGTTCCGGGCTGAACAGTTATTTCTCCAAGGCACCCGCTATCTATTCTTCGGCAAAACCGAGTAAATACAAATACTTATCTCGCTACGCTCCGAATAGCGGCGCAACTTACTTGTCGAGGGACCGCGATGGCTATTACATGCCTTACAGCAAGGGTAGTGGGAAAGTTATAGTACTTAAGGATAACAGCCCGAGTTACGCCGGTCGTGTTTACTCTGACGAGCCGGTTTACGCTGCTAGCAACGGCGGCTATAGGAGTAAGAGCGGTTTTGCGAATAGTTACTCCACTTCGCCGAATTTTGATGGATACACTGGCAGTCGTAGTTACGATGACGGTCCCACTATACCCAGACGATACAGGCCCAGTGGTGGTCATATGTTTGTGCAAAAATCTATTTATCCTTAATTAACTTATCTTTTTGATTTTAATTTCCTAAGTATTTAGAGAGTATAGCACGTCGATGTCTGTTTGAGATTTGTATATATATTTATTTTATAATTATTTTAATAGGGATTTCTTTATATATATAATATGTTATTCAGAATAAAAATATAATTCAATTTTTCGTAAATGTTCATTTATATTATTTTCCTTTCAATCTTTCATATATATGTACCCAGACAGCACAGGATATCCTATGGACAGCATAGGATATCCTATGGACATCCATAACATCTTATGGACGTCCATAGGATATCCTGTGCTGTCTGGGTATATACTTTAGGGTATACACACTAAAAGTGTGTAATATTGTGTCATACATTAATTAAGGAGGTGTTCTTGTTTTTTTGCCAAGAATACTTCTTTCTCTTTGAGAACTTCTGAATCTTTTCTTTTCATTGAACCAAAATTATTGAATAGTATAAAAAATAAGTAGTTATCATTGATATTAAACTTTTTAGGTAGTAAATAATAATATCCACTTAATATTAATAATTAATAACTTATATAGAGCAACTGAATACATTTAAGATCTATTTGTATTTATTTTTTAAATATTATATGAAAACTACATTTGTATGTTATTTATGATAAGTGTGTACATCGTAGGAGTTGATATTGTATAACGAAAATATATTTTAGTTAATACACACACGCATCTAATTCTACAATTTTGAAATAATAAAATTATATAACATTTTAACGTCTAAGATTTTTCATGTAATGTTCAAGGAGGTGTCCTTGATAATTTAGGCTTGGCTAAAAATGCCTCTTCTTCTTTAGCAAGTTCTGGATCATTTTTCCATGAAGCATCCTTAATTATATTGCTGTTATAGTTATTACTATTCCTATAAACAATGCTGTTACTAAATAGATTTGTAAAAGCCAGAGAATAAAAAGAAGCATTATTAACAAGCAATAAATATATAGTTTATTCAATATTACCATTTAATATAAAAAATAATTAATATAAAAATGACAACATATTATATATATATATATGTGTATATACAAATATAATACAAGGCACGTGCTCCAAAAATAAATATTCAAAAGCTGTGAGAGGTGCACCGCAACTACGACGATTGCTTCAAATATTACTCACAGCGATGCTATACTACTGAATTTCTCCATTTCTGTAAAAACCAGATTTAAAATTTACTAAAATTGTCGATATGCAGTAAGAAATTATTAATTTTATTTTCCTCTGATGATTTTTTCATCTCTTAGTGCAACATAAATAATAGGAAAAATAATCAATTAATTCGTAATAAATGGCATCAGATATTCTAAACTATTGTTTCAAGCGACACAATGTGTTTTTAAATAGTTGTAACAATTTTGAAATGTGTCATCTAACTGGTTAATATTTATCTGAGTTTCCATCACTTTCGTTACGTGCTCCAATTTTCCCAAGATTCTACGTATGTCGGGAAAGTTGTAAAGCTTTCACTGAATGTTGTTTGAATTATTCTCTCTTAATATGTCAAGTTCGTCATTTTTAAGTCAGTGTTTAAAACGAGTATACTGAATATGCTATTCAAACAGTAGTTAAGAATGTGAAGTACGTACCTGCTTTGCCATTCTCGCAACCGGATACAAGAATCGTAGAAGATGTCACTGCAGTTTCACTACTATCTCTGTAAATCGATATTTGTTAGTAACGAAATAACTACAGAAGTTAATTACAAAATTAATTACGAAGTAAATTAAATTAATGACTGTAGTATTTGATATTTTATATCAAATCATTTTTTGACTCAAATTATTCTAATTAATTGATAACACACTTGGAAGTTCGATTTTCATATAAATAAATTGTATCGTTGGGCATTGTTCTTCCAGAAAAATTTTGCTTAAAAGATTTCATCGTTTCTAAGGGCAATTTTTCTAATCCTGTTTTTCTGAATTTCCCGTCATGCAATTTTCTCATATTGATCCTATTTTCCGATCTGCGTAATTTTAATTGATCTTGTATATTATTACTTAATCTGAACCTTGAATTTATTTCTGTCCTAAGTTGATTATCGTAATCAAATCCGTATCGACTATGGTTGCTCTTTCTGATCGTGCTCAATGGCCAAACTATATTTTTTAATACAGTTATATTTTTCTCTTGTTTTTTGTATGGTCGATTTTTGCATCTCATAATTAAGGAGGATTCGGTACCGACGAACTCTTTTGCAATACTTTGAACTTTATCTGCAGAAAGCGATTCTTTCGTGCCATTTGCAACAATTTGCTGTTCCTTAAAAATGTTATTGACATATCATATCAAACAAAAAGAAGAGATTAAGCCAATATACCATAAATGTATTTTAGATATACCTTTAAAGAGAAATCTGATAAATTTGACATTTCTTTTGCGAAGGCTGCTTGTTTAATATAACTTTCTTTCGGTAATATTTTAATTTTAGTCTTGACATTATACCTAACATATAATATGTCAATTTATTACTATATTGTTATTATATCAAATTAGTCAGCAAATATAATTTCTATATAATGATATATTATTAAAATAAGTCGAGGCCAAATTGACCATTTTCTGTAGGAAGAGTAGCTATAATTTTAGGACATACATTCAGTATGTGTAAGTACCTTAATGTAGGATATGATGGACGTTTATTACAAACGTGATTATTGTGTTGATTGTCGTAAAAATTGATAGGATTTAGTGTAGATATCTGCTGTAAAGTTGTATCCGTGTTTATAGCCTCTTGGGGAATTTTCGAAGAAACGCTGTAACACATTGTAAGCAACGTTTCTCCGTTCAGTTCGCCGATATAATTTTGCAATGGATCGTTTTCGTCTAATTCACTTTCCAACACATCCAAATCTTCCTATGGAAATGTTCGATGTCCAAAATTCATTCGGTGTTCAGTAATATCATCGGTATTCATAAGGTGTTTTTATATTTTACTCGCATTGTACTTACGTTATCATCATCCCCGGTCTCATCATTCTGCGGTGTGTTAACATTTTCATGTCTCTGTATCCTCAGTACATGATCTAGGTGCTTTCTGTCATACCGAAATTATTATCGTTTAAAAAAATAGAAGAAATTTTACCATCTCTTAATCATGTTTTTAGAATATGAAGGTTCTAAATATCAAAGTAGAAATTTGCAATTTCAATAAAAAAATAATTAATCACAAATGTATTAAGTATATTTTAATGCGGAAAATACCGTCCTTGATATTAGCACCTTCATATTTTGCGTGAACATGTACCTTATCTCCGCAGTTTTCTGATTACTACCAAGATATTCCGATATATTCGAACGTTTAATTTTTCTTGCTTCCTCATTGATTATAGGATTGTTTAAAAAATTGTTTAGTGCTCCATTGATGTACGGTAGTGACTAGTAAAGAATTTTATATAAAGATAATTCTTATATTAAAATTTTCTAAATAAAATTTTTCTTTTTCGCAAATATTTTTATTAAATGCGTGCGTATAACTTTACTCACGGATGTATGATCTATTGAGAGAAGGACGAGCAAGGTGGACACGAGTAACGAAGATATTTTGGACGCTCTGGCTTGCGCTAATCGATGTAATGATAGATTCATTAAAAGTGCGGTAGCATATTCGAGCCTATATAAACTTATAATACGACATTTATCATGTAGGTGATTGATCAACCATTCCAGCAGTCCACTCTCTATCATATATATCCGTTGCTGTCTACGTAAAGATAATTTTTGTAACATCGCCACTATCATATCACATGCGAAAGGATCCACTCCGTCAGCGTAATTATTGTCGAGACAAGTAAAGGTCTGAAATACCGAGAAATCGTAATTTTTCTTACGTCATCTAACTTTATGATCGTTTCTAATAAATACATCAATATATCTGATTTTAATATTCTAAATGATTGCAGGAACAATCAATGATTACACTGTTAATTTATGTAAAAACATACCACATTTATGACAATGGATCCGACCGACAGATAATCTCTTCCGCATCTGAAGGATGCCAGGGTGTTTAGCAATCGTGCGGTGAATTGTTGCAACAGATGTCTGGCATAAGCTTCTCCCGCTGTCAGCAGACACGGTAGAATTGACTTGCCATTATCACTAGCAATTTGTCCGTGAAGCCCTAATAAATCGCGACTTATGTATTCGTGCAGAACTTCATCCTGTTCTGACGACTGCACAAGCGTTAGTTTCTAAAAATATAAATGTTATTTTGCAAAAATGATTGATATCATCGTTATTATAGAGCTATCGATCATCTTAGTACCCAACGCAATGCTTGTAACAGCAATAACTTTGTCTTCACGTCCCCGTTAATTAGATGTAACTTGATCTTTTTATAATCCAATAATTTAGGAGATATCGGCACTGCTGCGACATCAAGTTTAGGTGCAATTGCTTTTACATCAATATGATCAAGTTGTAATAAGGATGGCTATCGAAAAAATAGTTAAAAATGAAAAATTTATAGAAGAATGCACCATGATCTCTTTCTGTCTCTCTTTTTTTACTTACATATGAAGTCTCTCTTATATTTTGGTTAAACAAATCTGGAAATATCTTCATGCAAATCTCAAGTGTTCGTTGTACATCAACATTATGCCCTTTCACCGAACTCTCCAATGCCATCGTTAATTCTCCGGCAACGTCTATCAGTTTATGATAGTCGGCGTGTAACTTGTGAAATCTCACCTTCAGTTTTTCATAATTCGTATGAATACTGCATAAATGAGACTTGGTTAATGCTAATTCACGATTAAATTGAATTAATCTTTTATCTGATTTGTGCATTTTCAACAAGCTGTTAACGCTCTCTTCCGGATTTATATCTTCTCGTAAATTATTGGTTGTAATTTGGTTTCCAGTAATATGCGTTTGTGTGCTTCTGCAAATGATAATATACGAATCAGACATTTTCTAATCTTTTTACTAAAATATCGGAGGAAAGGTGTTTTACTTCGATTTTAGACTTGTTTTATTAGAAAAATTATACTGCTCCTCATCGACATGGTCTTCTAGAAATATGGGTATATCCCTATCGTTTGGCACAATCGGCACATTATTCTTTATAGTCTTATTTTGTGTAACATCTGACTCCACAGTTTTTGTTGCTGGCATGGTCGTATGGACTTGTTCTAGATTCTGCGACTGCACTTTATTGGAGTTTATATTGTCTAAATTGATCGAATCCTACAAATTTCATAGCATTTATAACTTTTATATAATATTTTTTTCAGATATAAACGTCGTATGTTGAGTTCAAGTATTACATCGAGTTTACTTACTTGTCTGTGACGTGTGATAAACGAATCTAAATCCCTTGATAGTTCATCCAACCAAAGTTGTTCTAATACTTTGGAGAAAAAGGTATTTGCATAAAGATCTTCTATAAATGGTAGTGCATAAAATGGTTGTAATTCTGTATCATGTTCAAATTCCTTGCCATCCCCACCCAAATAATCTTGCAATTGTTTCATGCTGTCATTTATATTTTTTTCGATGTCAGTGGCATTGTTCTGTTTGTTATTAATAATATCCTTAGACTAATTATTTTTAAAATATTACATATATGATATAATTGATCATATTAAACATTTAAACATTTCATTTTAAATATAATAGTAAGAAAATATTTAAGAAGAGTAAATATATAGAATATATATAATTTTTATCAGATAATCCATTAAAAAAATTTAAAGTTACCTCTTTACATTTTTCCGAAACAAGATCTTTTTCTGTCGAAGAAAATTTCAGTGTACTTACTTCTGATATTAGATCTAATTTATAAAAAAATGGAAAATATGTAAAACGTGTAAAATTATATTTGTATAATGCATAATAATATAGCATTATTCTTTTTACCATATTCTTTACATCGATTGGCGTGTAATTTACGTTTAGGTAGTACAGCAAAGTGTACGTGTAAATAAAACATTAACTTTTTGTACTCTTCACATTGTTTAGTATTATCAGAGAACAAGTCATTCCACAACTAAAAAAAGAAATTAGCTCAATATAATTATAGATACTTAATACTGTTATATAAACAATTTTTTACTTGGAAAAACGTTGAATAATCTCCGGTATTGTAGTATAGTATTAATTGAACAAAGGGATCTGTTGCATCTCCTAATTTACATCCCAAATTTTGAAAGCCCATTTTTGAAGCTTCTTGAATTAAAGCTTCTGCAGTACTTTTAAAATTATGATCCAAAAGAAACTGCGAAACATTTTTTCAATACAAATTTAAAAAAATATAGCTTAGTGCTGTTGCACTAAATGTTAAATATCATTAAGTATACCTGATGAATTACTTCGATGTTTTTATCAGCCATTTGATTCTTCATGAACGCAACTCAGTACGTACCTTGTTCTGCCTAAAAGTGTCGTCATTATAAAGAAACTACTGCGAAACTTTACAATTAACCCCTCAAGGGTACTCTGAGTACGTTTGACCCGGACTTATTAATTCGGATGGTATAAGGATCAGGTAGAAACAAGCCTAAAAGCCGTATCAAAAAACGGTTGCCATATCGTGGAAGTATTACTTTTCCGCTTTAAAATGCTTTTTAAAATTTTTATTTTCGTCAATTAGAACCGGAGATATTGAAGATTGAATTGAATAGAAAAACGCGAAAATTCGAAAATTTTTCTTTTTTTCAATGATCAATACTTCCGCTTTAGATTTATTAAACCTAATCGATTACGGCTTCGTTTTACGCAGAATTGCATAAACTTTAATTAAAAAAAAAAAAGATCTACGTTGAATCCCCTACAGCACAAAAATTGCAGCAACATTGCAGTAACATTAAATATTGCCGAAATGTTGCAGCAATGTTGCTGCAATTTTTGTGCTGTAGGGGATTAGTAATGAAGTTATAAACGAAAAACTGCGACTAGGTTTTTGTGCCCAGTGTACCCGTAGGCCCGAGTGAATTAATATGTGTACCTTTGAGGGGTTAAATTATAAATAGCTTTTATGTATCTCACAAAGCAGCTTAAATTTCATTTAATTAATACTAAAACAATGATAATTGAATCATCGTTTAATCAATATCTGTTTGCTTACTCCACTGGCATTCGGTTATCATTCAATGTATTCCGGCACACGTAACTCGGCAGGTATTTTTCGGACAAACTCATACCGCGGAGTGTTTCAGTTTAGGTTCATTAATCGATTTTATGCAAATACACTATATTGATCAGCATACAGCACTTGAGCAACAGCAGCAACGTGTATTCCGCGATTGCCGCGGCGGTGCTCCAATTTTTACGATTAAAATTCGCGCTTGTTAAACGCAGTTATCGAGATACGTTGTCACGAGCGATTTCTGTATCGCGACGTTCCACGTAACGGAGTTTAATAATTTGCCATCGCCATGTGACTCGCGGAAGAAAACAAACGTTTTGACGACTGCGTACGCGACCGAGGAGGCTTCTGCTAGTTGTCAGTTTCATCAATCCCTTCGCACGCACGCGCATCTGTGCACGCGGTCCTCGACTGTCACGGTTGTTTACATTATCGTTCATCGACACCTATCGATCCGTGAAATTGTCCCCCGGAGAATCGATACGGCTCGTGTGTTATTGTAATTTAGAAAAATTATTTAAAAATGACCGAGGAGCAGGGTTCCCTGTTGCACGACGCTATCGTTTCAGAGGTTTCCTTTCTCGTTAATTAAATCGTACATTTAACTCGGAGGTTATATTTGATTGAGAATCCGTTTGTAAACCATAGATACCTGATACTGCGTGTTACATACCGAATTTTATCACCGAGGAGGAAGAGAGGCAGATTATGAAATGCGTAAACAACGTACCGCAACCAAAATGGACGCAATTAAGCCACCGTAGATTGCAGAATTGGGGTGGCATACCGCATCCCAAAGGGATGATCGCGGAAGAGATTCCTGATGTAGGTAGTCAGTGTGAAATATCTTGAAACTAATTTAGAGAGAAAAACCGGGAGTTTCTCTATATTTGTTACAACAATATTTGGTAATTATTCAGTTTAGGTCAGGCTTGTACTGTAGATTTCAAGATTACCTACATCTACATGGATTATTTACATGTTATCTACGTGATGTTTACACGAACTTTTTTCATGTAGACTATAAACAATGTAAACCATTATAAGTTGGATAGCATAATGCAAAGAAAGAGCAATTAAATTATAAAATAATAAATGTATTTAACTGTGGTATTGATTATGAAGATATTTAATAGTAATTACAACTAAAAAATTGAAATTGCAAATCAAAATACAAATCTCTGATGTCTGATAATCAATCAATTATTGATAGTTTACATAGATGACACATTAAACATAGTTTACATTGTCTACATGTAGATGTAGACTATTATATTTTACGCGTAAACGCCCAACCCTGGTTTAGGTGACACAATCACGGATGTGATGAAACTGAATAATTACCCAACATTTAATACACATTTACACTTATAATTATTAAATGAATGCATTGAACATTGACGCTGATATTTTAGTGGCTTCAGAAATATATTGATAAAGTGACAGCTTTGAATGCCTTCGAAAAAGGAGTGTTGCCTAATCACGTTTTAATTAATGAATATTTATCTGGACAAGGAATAATGGTATGTCGGAAATGAATAGCGGTGATATACTACAAGTCGCATGTTTTTGTCTTTATTAAAATATAAATTATATTTATCTACATGAGAATAGAGAAAATGTAAAAGTATGTGCATATTAGTACTGCACATACTGAATTATAATTTAACGTCTTCATCAGGCACACTCGGATGGCCCACTTTTTTATCCTGTTGTAACTACTATCAGCTGTGGTTCCCATACACTCCTTGACTTTTACAAACGGCTCGAAACAACAGAGGTAGATACTGCAATATATAATAAAGAGAACTGCTATATAATAATGCATACTTTAATACGATATATATTATTCCTGCAGCAACAGCAACCCAAGTTAGAATTCAGTTTGCTACTAGAGCGCAGAAGTCTGTTAGTCTTGCAGAAGGATTTGTACCACAATTATTTGCATTCTATAGCGGAAAGAGATGCAGATAGCATAACAGAACAAAAATCTTCAATAAAAAATTTACATATGTGTGCAGAAAAGTTTACAGAGGAAGAAATAGTAAAACGTGGTACTAGGTTGTCCTTAACTATTAGACATGTACCAAAAACTAGCAAATTGAAATTAAAGATTTTTTGATACATATGTATATTATTGAAATTTGGAAGATATTTAACTACAATAAACAACGCAGAATGTCCAGAATGTCGTTGTACAATGTCTTTTATCACTGTTGTCTATTCTAATCTATGATGCAAACTTACTTTATGAATTGTCGCACAATATTTGCATATCTGTCTTCTCTGTGTCATTTTCAAGGCTCACATCCATCATTTCGTCATTACCTTCGTCTAACATTCCCTGTAGAGAGTGTATGGAGGATATTAAAACATGGAATTGCTTACGACGCATTTCCAACTTGTGCTCCAACTGTTCTGACTTCTCCTGCGTGTGAAAAATGATATTTTGAAACATAACCAATCTTTACAACTATTCCAAACAGGAAAGATTTATACATATTAAGATATCTCCAAACCTTTAAAGCCCCTAACTCTTGTTGCAATGTATCAAGCTTGATGTGTGTTTCCAATCGGTCTGGTTGTTCATTAATGACTTTGGCTAGTACATCATACTCTATTCTATTTTTTCTCACACGTTTGGCATCCTGCAGTTCTACCTTAGTTTTTTCTATGTCTTCTTTGGCCTTTTCTATTTGTATTTCGATTTCCTTGGACAGCTGCTCGTAGCTCTTTAGCTCTTCTCGACTCATGTTTGACACTAGTCTGGATTTTTTCTGTGCAAATTCGCACTGTGCCAATTGTGATAGCATTCTTTCGTGCAATGTATTGTCTACGTCGGAGCTATTGATCCATTTTATAAACGACTTCAATAGCATATTGATTCTACGATCGTCTCCAGTCCCATCACCGTCTATGAGCAATCGCCGGCGTATTACTTCTTCTGTAAATGAAAAATTTATGTGTATATCACGTACATTACGCTTGTACAATACTTATTTTATTGAAAGAAAAATTCGTAAAATATTGCTCAAGTGCTATTTATGATTTTTTATAGCAATAAATGTTGTAATCATAATATTATTTTTTAAATGCTACTTACCATCAGACATCATTAGATATGTATTTATAATTAAGCAATCGAACTGTCGAACCACTGAAGTACTGAACGTGATTTACGTGATATATATATATATATATATATATATACCTTTTTTTTGGTGGATATTTAACGTGCCGTCAACCGAAAAGGTTCTTGTGGTTATTTTGGCACTTTTACGTGATACCGACACGTTTATTGGTTACACCAGAGAAAAACGTTTCTCTCTGGTTACACGATTACATCGACGAAATACGCCATCTTGGCAAGTATTACGGGTGGGATGAGAACTCGCAAGCCAAAATGTGAATACGGATGGTAACAGGAAAAGAAATATAGTTGGAAAACAAATATCAGCGCAAAAAGATATGTTTATTATATACTTTTTAAATATTGAGATTATTATAAATTATAAAATAAATAATGTGAATTTATCAATTTAAATGTTTTTATATGTTATATCTATATTGTTATTTTATATAGTTAGTAATTTTTAATATTTATAAAAAGAGTAGAAAAAGAAGGAAAGAGTAGAAAGAGTTGGAAAGAGAAGAAAAAAAGAGGATTGTTTTCTATCTAAATAAAATTACACAATTAATAATTGGATTTGAATGAAATTATGATAAATAACTTTATCATAAATTTATTTATGATAAATAACAATCTGTTTTGACATAATAGTTTTCAGTTATTTTTCTTATAAATGATTGCCGTTACATCCAGATGAAGTCAAAATTAATAATTGTGCATGAAAAAAATTAAGAAATACGTTACTTGCTTATTTTTATAAATACGTGAATTAATTCATCTTTTAGTTCAGGTGCAAATAAATGTAGTTCGGGTTTTGCAAATAAATGCATACAGTATTTCTTTTTTGTTTGTAGAATATTATATTTTGACCTTCTCTCTTTCTCTATAACTACATGCGGGACGGCGGTAATACGCCTTCATAGTACACAATTTTTATATTGTATTAAATACACTTTACATTTCGTAACATCACCATGTCGTAAGAAATGGTATAACGCTCGAGAATATATAATATTTCGTCTTCCTCATCAAAAAAATATGTCTATCTCTGGTATCTAATACATTAAGATCATTGGTCCCACATGTGGGTCATCAAATATATAATATTTGCAACATATATTATGACATCTACAACTTAAACATTACACCCTTCTGGCATTTTAACGTCTCTGTTGAATTACTTTTTAACTTAAAAAGGAAAAAAAAAAGAAAAAGATAATCTCCGAAAACAGAAGTCATCCTACACTTCGTTCTTAAGTCAGGTACATCTCAAATAAACCCAGTAGTGATCGTCTCTTTTTCTTTTGCGGAATTGTAATTTTTTATATTACAAAACGTCATTGTATTCGTTGCGATATCCTCATAGGTCTTCAGTACATCAAATTCAGTTATAGTTCATCAAATTCGTAACAAAGTTCATCAGAAACTAACATTGACTATAAAAAAATCAATGTTATGTTGAGCCATGTGTATATTTGTTCTTTTCAATATAATAACTGAAAATTTTCATCGTTCAACTGTCATAGTCTCTTGATGGATATCTTTTTCATGAACTCTATTAATAAATATATAAAAATAAGTAGTATATACTGCGTATTTTTGTATATTTTCTATCGTGTTGTTATAAAAGAATTATTTTGAAACACATTCTTTTCTTTCTCAACATCAATAATGATCTTTCGATGTCTGTAAAAAAATATTCCATGATTTAAGGAATTATCTTGAGATAACAGTTGATAATCTAATTTAAATTTTAGAAAAATTTTCACAAATGTTACTTTTGCGTATACAGTATACAAAGATCCATCGATAAGATCGGGAATTAATTTCCAAATAATTCGCGATGTTATCTAAGGGCTCCATAGTTTCGAAGAATATGAATTTCTGAACAATGGAAATTTTATTGACGAAAATATGAATTTTAATTTATATATTTATATTTTTTGACTCTTTGATGAGTTTTGATTTTTTACTTATTTATAAATAGGAATATATTTTGATTATAATCAACGATCAATCTCGATCATGAATATCGAAAGATTTGCTACATGATTTACGTTTGTGGTATCAAAGTACAATATATTAAAATCATTGCACAAGTTGAAATAAAATTACTATAATACCCCCCAGAAGAAAAATAAATTACTATGTACTGTTTAGCAAAAGTGCCACGATATTTAAATCGCCGGTGATGTACTCAAGGAACTTTGTCGTTCATTTTACAAAGAAAATTGTTTCTTGCACCACGTTTAAATACAGTTCGTGTGAAACGGTCGTAAAGACAGTAGTTACAAAGCGATTCGTGAAAGCTCCTGGAGGTTGCGTTACGATTGAGAGGGTTTCCTGCGTCTTCCGAATAGATTGCTCAATACGGAACCTCGTTTGTAATCGCGATCTTTCCGAATGCTGCCCGAGCTTTGCTCGCTTTCTGATCCACTCTCTGATGCTCTTCTGTTGTCTACCACTGCGATGTTTGGAGGAGTCGTTTGGGGAGCTGCTGGCGGAGCGACATAGGGCGGCAATGATGTCGGTCTGCCAGTGAAAGTATTGTTCTGTTGTTGTACACCCTGTAAAAGCATATGAATCCATTGTTCGAGCTTATAAATAAAAGACAAAAGAGAGATGTATAGATTTGCAACGGCGCTCAGAAATCGTTACGATTGTCGCCGTTGCATTAATTTAAGTATAATATATCAAGTTTTAATAATATTCTAAAATATATATTAAATATATAATTCTAAAAATAAAAAATGTAATTCTAAAAAATATATAATTATTAAATTTTACAAAAGATTTGAAGATATAATAATAATTTTGGTTTATAAAGTAAAAAATAAAAATTTCTCTTTCTTTCTTTTTAATTTTCAAAGAATTTAATATAACTTCATCTTCATTTAATATAAATTTAAGAACTCACCTGTCTGATGTTTGGTACATTCCCATATGCTGTAACAGACGAAAAATGCAATTAAGAAATTTTCATTCCGTTAAATTAAGATCACAAGTTGATGCAACATTTAATTATAAAATTTAGCTATAATTATAATAATTGTTATCAACAAACAGCTATTTACAATTGTTATTATCGATCATGTAAATTGTAGAGTTAGAAAATCAAAGTGCAGACGTATCGGTAAAATGCAACATTAAGGGCCGATTGTTCCAACTTCTTGGTAAGCTAACTAATAGTTAAATCATATGTCTCTTTGTTTCTCCTTCAAATTAAACAAAGATGATCATATAATTTAGTTAGCTTACCAAGAAGTTGGAACAATCGGACCTAAATTAAAATTTTTTAAGTGCTTATGAACAAATAGCGGAAATCCGTTAGTATTATTCTTTTGAAGAATATGTCTGTGTTTCGGTTAAAAAAATGTTTCGGTTTATATACATATATAAATATATTATAATTACTTCACATTGCTTTAGCATTTTACATCCCTTGCCAAGCAATTTGCCAAATACAAAAAGAATTTTTTGATAAGATGCGGGTGTAGATGAGTGATGAAAACAAAAGTATAAACGCAGGATGATGCATGCGATCTTCACATCGATCTTTCTTTTATCGAATGTGAATGTTTTGTAATGACTGACCAGAATCATGAGGAATATTCCACTGAGCCATTCTAGTCGGCGGAGGGGCACTCGATGGCAATGGAGGTGCTAATTCTATAAAATGACGATGAATGTTCACGTGTCGACGAAAATCGAGTAGAATTTTCCTAAACCTTCTGAATCTTTTAATTAATATTATATATAATGACATACCTTGATGTTGAGGAAGATCCACACTACTTTGTCGATGCCATGTCGGCGGCTCGTTCGATGAATACTGGCCGGACCCATTGTGATTTAATGTTGCGCTTCGTTGGTAAACGTTGGGCCTTCCTTGTGGCAAATGGTGTTCCATATCTATATACATATAATAGCATTTAAACAAATCTTTATCGATACATAGAGACACAAGATTATATAGATTATAGTATATAGATACTTGTGGAAAAATTATTAGATACAAGAAGTCAATGACGCAAAGTAAATTTTTTATTTTATTTAAAAGACGTACCATTGCGCCTATATTGCACCATATTTTCCGAACTGGGTGTTCGCATAGGGACAGGTGGAGGAGCTCCTCGCGGCGGTATGGGCGGTTTGTCATTTCCCATCGCGGAATTTTGTTGATACTGATCCCGCTGAGCCGCCAGCTGCTCTTGCTGTATCAGCTGCTGCTGCTGCTGCTGCGCGAGTAACTGTTGTCTGTGCATTTGCAGAAATTCCGTCTGAGTCTGCGGCGGTTCGGATCTCTGCGACGTCAGGATCGTATCGTTCTGCGCGTTCTCGTTGCGCCGTTGCTGATTGTGCCGGTGCATTTGCAGGAATTCTATTTGTACCGAGCTGGGCGAGGTGGGATCGCGCCTGATCACAGAGTTCTTGCGCTCCATCTCCGGTGTGGAAGTGCGACTACTTCCGGTCGACGCGTTATCGTCCGCGTGTTCGTGCCTCGAACTCTGCAGCCTTTGCAAGCCTTCTTGCTGCATCTGAATTTGAGAAATAGAAGTTTATTTTATAGTTCGAGTTTCGTAGGGTGTTGAAATAGTTAGAGTATGTGAAGAATTAAAAGACTAAAGGGATTGAATAATTACAAATAGTAATATTTCTAAAGTTAATTAAAGAGAGTTTATAGAAACAATAAAAATATAATGTTTTTATTGCAAACCTTCTGAGACTCGTCATAGCTTAAGAGCTGCAAACTTGGTGGCAACTTCGCATGAAACGAGATTTTATTAACCCAGTCTTCCATCTCTTCCTGACGTGGTGCTAAAAACAAGAATTCCGAACCGTCCGTGCACTTCAGCCGAAATACGTTTTTCTTTTTCGTGTAATCGTCCGCTTTCTCGCATATAGCATTGAAAATGGTTATCGGGGCAGTGGCTGCTTTACTTAACGAGAAATCTTCCATGTCCTTGAAGAAGCATAGCAGTTGTCCACACAATACTGAAACGGTTGCAAAATAAAAATATGTTTGTGAATGAAGAAACACTTTATGTTTATTTAATTTTGTAAATGATTAGGTACCGGTGTAATATTGCTTCCACGATCGAACAGCTGCCTTTTTGCCGGCACTTTGAAGCTCGTGCTTTCGCTCGAGAAGACCTTGAATTTCGACTGGTCGCAAGGCGTCCATGTTCTCCATTCGTTGCAGTTTCCGGAAGCTTTGCGTTCTTCGCCTGGTCGTGAAACTCGGGGTCCGTCTTGGTTTCTTCGTATCGACTTTCATGCTTTCGGCTCTCTTGATATCCGAAGTTGCTGAAGGAATTCACATAAAATCGTACAGTCAATTATAAAATCTTATTAACGGCAAGAGTACAGAAAATTATTATCAATTGATTTCTTTATGTAAATATTACGTACCTCGTCTTAATTTTTCACTGAACATGTGCGATATACCGTAAGGCTTTTGAGGTATCGCAAGTTCTGCTGTTTCGGAAGCGGTAGCACCTTTCAGCGGAGATAACCTTGATGAACAAACCAATGATATTTGTAAAAACGTCAGAATATTATTTAGACTTATCTCAACCTTGGGTTGAATCTTAATTTTTACTCACACGTTCGCAGACTCATGTTCATCGACCGAGCCGTTAACTTCGTCATGTTGCGCGCGATGAGAATTGTCTAATAACCGCCTACGTTCCTCTTCGCGTTTCCGCTCCTCGGTTATCCTTTGCACCTCTTTACGTTTCCGTTCCTCGATCCTCGCGCGTTCCACACGTTCTTTTTCCGCTTGACGTGCGGCCATTTCCGCTTCTTGCTGCTTTCGAAAGGCTTCCTCCAACTTGTGTGAATATTTATGATATTAAATACGCGAACATTATATTGTAAAATAAAATTTAATTTGGCTCATAAGTTCCTTATTGTTCTATTTTGATTATATTGTAAGTTCTCAACAATAGTCAACAAGTTTTATCTTCATCGTACTGAACGATAAACTCACCATCGTTATTCGCTTAAGCGCGCTGAATTTGTCCTCCTGTGCCTGTATAGTTTTTTCAAAGTCCTCGTGCTTCCTTATCAACTCTTCCACTTGCGAAATGCTCTCTCCCAATTTTTCATCGTGCAGCATCGGCTCCCTGTTGACTATCCAATTCTCCAGGGTCTCGGCGTCTCTTTTGAACAGTTGCGTGTCCAAATTTTGTTCGTAAATGTGTCTCCTCTGCTGCCACGTGTCCTTCAGGATCTGCTGGCGTTGCTGCAACACCGATATTTTGTCCTCGATCTCCTTCGCCAAGAAATGTCCCTGTTCGATTAGCTCCTGTCCTATTCGGTAGAACTTCTCGAAGGCCTCCTCGCGCGTGTCGATCTCCGATTTGTACTCATTGTGCCTGGAAAGTAGCGCCTCAGCACCAGGAACGTCCCGCGCTAATTCCGGCGCCGTCACCTTAGCCACCATCTCGTTTATCCAAGATATCAACTCCCTGTATTCGCCTAGGTAGGCCTGTAGCTGTTCCGCCTGAGCCAGTTTGCTTCGTCTCTGCGCCGCTTGTTCTAGCAGTTCAGCCCAAGCTGCTTCTGCCTCCTGATGCTTTACGTTGATGTGTATACGCGCGTCCGGGAACAGCTCGATCAGCCTTGACGCTTCCTCCATCAGGCTCTCGACTTGTTCTTTCACAGCCGCTAGGTCAGTCTCGAATCCTTGATGCTTCCTCACGAGTGCCTGAATTGTCTCCAAATCATGACCGTAGCCATCCGAGCTGAGAGCCGCTTCCTTCTCTTGTATCCAGGAGATAGTTTCGTCGGCTGTCCTGTCAAACATGTGAACTTGCTTGGCACCCGCCAACGCGTCTTGTCGAGCGTGTGCCAGTTCTTTCAAGTCCTCCCATTGTTGCTTCGTTTCGTCAATTTTCTGGAGTATCTTGCTTTTTTCGGGATTGTTCTGTTCGATTAGCCTTTGCCCCTCGTCAAGTACAGCCGATACACGTCCTTCACTGGTCGTTAAACCGGCTAGGAAATTGTCGAATATCTGAATTAGCAATTCCACGTGTTCCACGTCACAACCGTAGTCCTCTGATGCGGCGATCTTTAATTATAATATTTAATAATTATATTAATATCAATTTTATAAAAATATTGTAAATATAGATATTAATGTATATAAAGTTATATATAATTATTAATTAATTATCTAAGCTTACCGTTGTTTGGTCCCCGATCCATTCGATCACTTCATCCGCCTGTCTGATAAATTTGTAAAACTTTTCACTCTCCGATAATCTCTGCAGGCGATATTCTTTCAATCTTTGCAATTCTTTGAACTTAAACTCGATATCCGCCTGCTTTTGCGCGATATTCTTGCTATCAAAATGATGCCGCTCGACTAGACCACGCGAAAGCTTCTTCAAGTTATCAATCGTGTTTTCGAAACCGGATAAGTCACGCTCGATGCCTTCTAGCTTCTTCAGTAGAGACTGTACAGAATCTTCGTCCTTACCATGATCAGACGATGTGAGTTGTGGATGTTTCTCTCTAATCCACTGTTCAGCTTCCGCGGCTTCGGCATAAAACTATAAAACGCAAATTTCATTTTCTATCAGATATATGAAAATTATAAAAATTACTGAAATTATTTATTTTTATATAACAATGACTTTTAAATAACATATTAATAATAATTATTATAAATTAGCAGTAAAATGATTAACTTCGTTATGAGTACAGTTAATTTCTTACCATTTGTGATTCTACAGCGTCGAGCAATCTCAACTTCCTGACACTCGCTAAATCTCTGAGGTGCGATAACTCCTCTTGCAATTTTTTGGTCAACTCTTCGATCTTATCTGCTGCGAAGTGTCCACTTCGAATCATCACCGTCGCTCTGCTAACCAGTGAAGCTACTACAGGTTCTCTGGCTAGTAGTTCCGCCTCTAAAGCATGGTGTTTCTTTTGCAATCGTTGTACGGTAGTCAAGGAGCTACCCAGATCGTTGCTCGCGGCTAATGGTTCCTTCTCCGATAACCAGTGCAACTCGTCCTCGACATCCCTCGCGAACTGATGCAGCAACTTCGCGTCTTCTAAGTTGTCCCTGCGTATTTGCATCGGCTCCTGGAGACTGTGATATCTGTTGATCGTAACCAACGCTCTTTTTTGAATCTCGTCGCTCAAGAAGTGATTCGATTTTTGGAAGCTGGCGGCGGTATCCTTGATAGACTCGCACGCCTCATTATGACCGAGCACATCGTTCTCCAAATTGGTGTGTCTCTTCAGCAAATTCGCCACGCTCGAGAGATCCTTGCCGTGATCTTCTGATTGCAATTGAGTTTCCATCTCGTCCATCCACGTCTCGAATTCGTCCAAACTACGGCCGAATAATAAAGCTTGATACGCGTCATTCAGCCGGTTCTTCTTTAGCTCGCTAGTCTCTTGCAAAAGACGCCATTCTGCTTCCAACTCGTCTAAACGTTCTTGTATGTCTTTCGAGGCATAGTGGTTTTCCTCGATGAGTGTTTCGCCTTCGTTAACCACTGCCGCAACTCTTCCTTTATTTGCCATTAATTCGCTCTCGAATGCGGCGTGTTTCTGTATCTTGCTTTGCAAATTCGAAGAATCTCTGTAATTCTCGTCGCTCGCCACCTGTTGCTTCTGATGCAGCCAGCCTTCCACTTCATATATGTTCCTGAGGAATTGGTGCAAATGATGGCTCTCTAAAAGTTTCTTCCTTCTGGCTGTCGCATTGTTCTTTAGTTTATCCCTTCTGGTACAAACCGAGGCAAGTCGCTGCTTTATTATATTCGCGTCCGCATGTTCATGCGATAGAATTTCGTTGGCGAACTTCTCGAGCTCTTCGATACGTCCCAATTGGGACGCCAACATCTTTTCGAATTCCTCATGCTTACGCAATAGCGTCTCGACGCCCGATAGCGATTCACCAAGATCGTCGTTGTTGAGAAACGCTTCTTTCGTCGCCAGCCAGCTATCAGCCTGATCGGCTTGCTCCTTAAATAATTGCAATTGATGTGCTTGCGTTAATTTTTGCCTGCGATTATCCCAGGCATTTCCTAAAGTTTGCCTGAGTTCTTCCAGGTGCGCAAGATTATCCTTGACATCCTCGTCAATTAATAAGAGCTTCTGACCATGATCTTTTAAGCCTTTAAACGTGTCTTGTCTACCGTCGATCTCTGCCTTTCTCTCTTGATGCAGTTCTAGAACAGCTTCGGCTTCAGATATGGTAGTCGGTGGTTCGGATTCATCCATGCGTTTGATAGTATCTGCGACCCAAATGTCCAATTCATGCAGGTCAGCTTGGAACTTGTGCAATGTGTAGGCTTGATTCAAAGCATCACGCCGATGTCGAGTCACACGTTGTAGATCATCCCAGTTAGATTGAAGCTCGGACAATATCCCGTTTATTTCGGATGCCTTGTCTGGATATTTGTGCGACAAGTTTCGCGCCTCTGTTTTATGCTCCTAAAATGATGTAAAAAAACGAGAAATTGTAATATAAAATTTATTTTATACTTAAAATCATATTTAACACAAACTATTAAGTGCAAGTGTTCTCAATTATTAAAATTCTATTAATACATGCGCGAAGTATGTTAAAAATATTAATTATTTAATAAATAAAAATAATGATGATAAATATAGAGATAGCTATACTAATTTTTTATTACTATTATCTTAATTATTAAATAAATTTACGATTATTAATTCTGAAGTATAAAATTTATAAAAAATTGCAATTTTTACCTTTAGTTTGCCTTCTATTGCTGTCATGTCTCGCTCCATAGCCTCTTGTTTTCTTTGTAATTGTTCGACAGCAGGTAAATCTTTTCCTGTATCACTCGTGTTCATGGCCACTGATTTCTCAATAACTCTTTGGTTTGTATCGTCTATATCCCGGTTAAATAGATGGATCTCTAATGCACCCGCTAATGTTTCGCGATACGTGCTTAGCGCACCTTGCAAACCTTTCCACTTATTGTTAAAGTTATCACGTCGTTGTTGAATTGCTTTTGATTCATTGTCACGACCCTATTTTCCAAAATATAGCAAAATAATATAAATATTTTTTAATGCCAAAATAATATATAAATATTTTTAATAATAAAATTTCTATTTCAGTAATATACTTCAGTATATTTATTTTATTTTTTCGTATTTAAAGACTTTACCTGTTTTATGAGCTTATCCGCCAAAGCATTGATCGATTTTATTCTGGAATCATCCACTCGCATATCGCTGTCTACATCGTCAAGTTTCCTCTGAAGGCTTAAGCAGTGCTCATAATCCTTCCCGGTATCATCGGCCTGGACCATCATTTCCTTATCTCTGATCCATGCCTCGATCTTCTCCACCTGATTGTTGAATTCCAAGATATCTTGAGCTTCTTCCAAACCTCTGCCCCGATTTCCAGACTCCAATAACAATTTCCGCCAAGACGCGTGTAGATGTTCCAATTGCTGATGAATTTCCACGCTTGCTGGATGTTTCCGCGCTAACAACGTCTCTCCTTTTGCTATTTTGTAAATAAATTTATTATTAATTTTCGATGCAAGCAGAGAAAATTCTATAGATTGAGCAATAGCTGCAACTTGTTTTTTTTTTTTATCAATCAATTACCTTTAATTTCCTCGATTCTACTCTGATTCGCTGCCAGTTCTGCTTGGAATGCCTGATGCTTCTGCAGCTTCTTGATCTTGTCCTCCAAGCTGGACACTTCACCTTTCGACGCTTCCGCTTCCAACTTCTTCTGTTTTTCACCTATCCAAGACTCGGCTTCGCCCACGTCTCTGACAAACTGTGCGTGCAGCAAACTGGCCTCCAACCTTCTTCTTCGTACATCACACAGATCACGGATTTTTGCGCGTCTTTGAATGACCTCGTTCAGTCGCCGGGCGATCGTCGGTGAGTCAAAATGATTCTGAGCCAGAAGTTTGCTCCCGTGTTCTTGCAGCGCCGTCAACTTCTCCTCGTGAGTGACTAACAGCTTCTCGAATTCATTGTGCTTTTTCATCTGCGCATCTACCTCTTCAACCGAGACTCCGAAGTTGTCGCCGCTCAGTGCGGCTTCTTGAGTGCTGGACAAAGTATCGAGCTGTTTGGCATCTCGCAGGAAGAAATGCAAGTCGATTAGTTGGTCCAAATGCACCTTCTTTTGCTGCCAAGCGGTATGCAGCCTCTGCCGCTCATCCAGCAACTGATTACACTTTTCCTCGACCTCCTGAGAAGTATATTGATGTGATTAACAGATACTCGCGCGAGATATTATTGTCTTTGATAGATAGACTTACCATAGCGGCATAGTGACCGGTTTGCACCATGGCCTCGCCTAAATCGAGCACCGAACTGAAGCTGTCCTCTCGCGCTTCGATTTCCCCTTTCAAAGCCTCATGCTCCGCCTTTAAGATTTGCGCGCTGGCCGCGTCTCGAACCTTTTCTTCGGTCGACATTGTAGCGCGGAGTCCAGCTGCCCAGTTCATCAGGTCTCTTACCTAAATATTTTCTTCGTTAGAAATAACATAAATTGTTAAATATAAAAAATAAGAAGTATAATCTTATACCTGAGTAAGGAATCGTTGTAAGTCGCAGCTAGCCTGCAACTGATCCCTTCGATGAGCGGATTTTTCTTTCAATTCTTCCCAATGTGCAACAACGATTTGTTGCTGCTGATCGATGTGCACCGCGTTGTTGCCCGGATAATGAGCTTGTAATCTGGACGCATCCTCGACTAAGACCTGCAGCTGAGCCTCCAAAGCAACCAGGTCATTCTCAAATCCTTCATGACGTCTAATTAAAGCCAATACGGAATTTAAATCGCGACCAAGATCCTCTGGCAAAGCAGCCTCTTTCTCTTGTATTCGTGATAGCGCTTCCGCCACGTCGCGATGGAATCGATGAATCTCGCCTGCCGCTTGTAATCGTTGCTCGCGATTTCGAATAAGACCCAATAGGTGTTGCCATGATTCTCTGCGTAAAAAAATTGTATCTCAAAGTTATTAATTTTGTTACTTTTTTGAAAATTATGTAGAATCGTTAAGAAGAAAAGCCAAATTCAGATGAATAATTTTATTAGCTAATACAATAAACAATTATAGTATTAACAAATGTCAAAAAATTTGCGAAGTTTCATTAGTGAATACATAATAATTTCTATATTAAGATTTTAGGATTAAACAGCTTTAAGACAATTTAAAAGTATTAAGATAATTTAAAAAGCAGAAATTCTAAGAAAAACTATAAGGAAAAATATAAGATTGCGAGATTCCGAAAAATTAGAAGCGTAATAGATAAGCTTTGAGTTGTAGTATCAAATAATTTATCATATATACACTTGAATTAGTCCGAATAACCAAGCGTATACTTACTTCATTACCGTCTGTTGATTTTGTACTTGAAGTACTGGATCATCTTCGTCGGATCTGTATCGAATATACGTATACGGAAAGAAAGTTAGTAACCCACCACCGAGAAAAAAATAGACAGAAATAAATTTGTACATTATAGAAAATATTACGGTACACGATATATTAATTTATATCAATTGTACCAAGAGAGAGAAAGAGATATTAATTTACACTAATTACACCATCTTGTTAATTTATTGCGTGCATGAGATACTATGAGAGCGATAAGAAAGTAATGAAATGAAAAGAAACGACAAGATAAAACGTGACAATATAAATAAAAGAAATGAAAATAATGACAAAAGAATTTTTATTGATGTTTAAAGATTAAAGATTTACCCTAATTGTTCCTGGCGTTTTTCGATGTCCTGGATGTAAGGACTCTCGTTTGCAATAAGTTTTCTAGCTAGTTCTTCGCACTGATTAAATCTCTCGGAGCCAGCTTCTATTCGATGCTTGAAGTCGTTGAATTTCGCTTGCAGAAGCAGCAGATGCTCGTAATCCTGACCGTAGTCCTCCGACGCGGCTGCCTGTTCTTGCTCCTTGATCCATTGTTCCAACTCTCTGCTCTCCAGGAAATATTCGTGGCGATACATGCTCTCCATTAAACGTTGCTGCCTTACGGTAGCCAGTCGTTGCAAGGCGCGCATTTGTTGAACGATCGCTTGCTGCTTGTTGGCTATCGCTTTGCTATCGGGATGCTTCGCGTTGATCATTGTGGAAGCGGTGTGTCCCATTTCTGTCACGATGCCGTTGTATGTATCTAATTCAAGCTCAACAGCCTGTAAATTATAAGTTAGATGCGAGTTTTCAATAATTAATTATGACAAATTTCAATTACACTAGATAGAATAATAGACTGAGTCATTTAAGTGATAGTATTTTATATTTCGCTTTGCAAAATGCATACCTTGTGTTTCGTCAATAACTTCGTGGCGGCATCACGGTCCCTGCCATAATCGGTAGAGCTCAGTACATCGTTCTTCTCGTTGAGCCAGGACTCGACCTCGCCGGCTTCGAAAAAGAATTCTTGTGCTTTTAGAGACAAGTCCAACGCTCTGCTGCGCTCTCCCGCTTTGTCTTGCAAGTCTCTCCACGCATCATCCAGAACATCGCACAGTTCTTGGATCTAGTAAAATTATCAATGCAACCAATTACTTATTGCTATCTAATAGCTCAATTAATGACATTTTCAACATGTTATTCGTGCGAAACAAATATGAATTAATGATTCATTAAGTAATATTAATCGTTGATATATATATATATATATCAATGATGCTGACACACTGCCCAGAGTTCCATCGCTATGGGAAAAGTATCAGTTTGCGTCTGCATGCAGCAACATATACGTCTATACGTCTTCTACCTCACGAATTCCTGAGACTTATTTATTAAGCAATAGAATAAAATTGGAAAGCTTGTCGCAACAAAAATTACATAAATTATATATTTTTTAATAATAGATTTTATGTCCTTAATTTGAAATAAGCTGCAAAACAAATGAGATTATAATGAACAAATATAAGAAATATTATATTTAAAATATTTTATTAATTTATTCCTGTATAAAAAAAGAACAAATATCGATATAAATGACTCTCAATACACGATATATATCTGGAAATAAAAAATTTCTATTATACAATTTTTATATATGTTTTATAATGCTATATATCAAATATTATATGTATATTTTGCAATACAATTCTAAATTGTATTAAAAATCTCTAAAAAATCTTCGTGTATAAAAAGTCAATCATAATATAAAGATAATTTTAGGAACTAAGCTACAGAAGTACAGCAACTGTTAACATCCTATAAAAATAATAATTTGTTAATTACGTGATGTCTAACTGGATTGCTAACAATTATCATTGATACAGAAAAACGATATTTGTGACAACATTTCTCATGCATTTGTGTGTCTACTTTACCTTCGTAGACGCAGTACCCTTCGAGACGCTCCAGCTGTGCAAAAATCAGCCGATCATCGTGCGAATCCACGAGAAAAAAATCATTATTTGGCAAAGAAATTCTCAAGATTTACCTTTTTCTTCTCTGGATGAGCCTGATCGATGAGCGTTTGTCCAGATGCTAGAGTTTTGTCTATCATAGGCTGATGACCGGCAATCTCCGCTTCCAGCTTCTTGTGTTTTTTATGTAAAGTCTGGGCTTGATGTAGGTTCTGTCCGAGCGTTGTCGAGGACGCTTGAGGCAAGTGGTCCTTGATCCACTGCAACTCTGCGTCCAGCTCGAAGCCGAATTTGTGGAAGCGCAGGCTCTCTTCTAATGCTTCTCGACGTCTCTTAGCCGGTTCTTTCAGGCTGCGGAATCTATCAAATACAATAAACTTCGTGCGTCATTTGTATATTCACAATCATCTTGATAATAAATCAGTTTGATTATTGAACAATTAGTTTGAAATAAGGAATAGTATAATTTAATTGAAAAAGAAATTCCCACATACTTTCTCTGGGTGGCTTGACTGGTCTTCAAGATATTCGCCGCATCGAAATGACCTTCGTGCGCCATTTCCTGACCCATGGCCACGAGATCATCCACCTTCTGCTCCCATTGACACATGTCGGTCTCAAGCGTCTGGTGTTTCTTCAGCAACTCCTTACAACTACGAAGATCCGTGCCTACTTGCTTACTCTGCAAACAGCTTTCTATTTCCTCTAATTTCAATCTGGCGTCTTCCATAGTGCGATTGTATCCGTGTTGTGAGGCCGCTTGTCGCAATCTACGACCTTTTTCCAACGACAATGCTACCAGCCGGTCCCATTGGTCATTTAGTTCTTTCAAGGTTTTTCCCACATCATCTGATCGATAATTTTCTTCAGATATGAGCGCCTTGCCCGCTTTGTTGACTGCTCTCAATTGTCCCTCATTGGCACGTAGTTCTCGCTCGAAAGCCTCATGCTTTTGCAGTTTGCGCTCGAGATTATTCAAATCGCGATAGCTCTCGTCGGCTGCAGTCTTCATCTTGTCGCCCAACCAATCACGCAAGTCATCCACTTCGGCTGAGAATTGTTGATAATGTTCGGATGCCTTCAAGGCTGCTCTTCGGCGTTGAGCGGCATCCTTTACTGCCATGCGACGGGCTAGTACTTGGTTTCTTCTTTCATTGATGCTAGATATAAATTAAATTTATATAGCTATTTATATAATAGAATTTCCTTAATACAAATTTTACTTTTAAAAAATGATTGAAACAGATTTTTTAATTATGACTTTAGTTTAATTTAATTTCATAAGATTTGACGTTATATTTTTAATCTCAAGCCATTAATTTGACAAATCGTTGTTCTAATACTTACTAATCTTTTTCATAGTGATTTTGGTCGATTAACTTGTCCGCAGTGTCACTAAATGCCTTCAATCTATCATCTTGCGCATGAAGGGTATTCTCGAATTTTTCGTGTTGTTTTAATAGAGCCTCGACATCATCTAAAGATTCGCCTAAGTCGGTGAACTCAAGAAAAGCTTCGTGAGAACTAGTAGTAGCTTCGATTTGATCGGCTTCTCGATTAAATTGTTGCAATTCTAGACATTGTCGTAACCATTCTTCTTTTGCTATCCAATCGGCTGTTACCGCTGGGTACAATCCATTTAACTTGTCCAGACGTTCACGTACATCCGTCAACGTCGGATTACGACGTAATAGTTCTCGACCGAGGTCTTCAACCTCGCGGAATCTGCAAGTATACAAAAAAAAATTATAAAAATTGGATTTTTCACTAGCAATATTCTTTACTAATTCAATAACAATACCATAATAAAAATTATTTTAATTTTAATAAATTTACTATTTATAGTTAATTATTTTTACTATATTTTATATAAAGAATTTTAAAATAAAAAGTTGATTGTATAGCAGTTACATACTCGTCTTCTTTGGTTCGTATTTCTTCCCCGAGCTCCGTGTGCTGTTTCTTGAGTTGCTCGGCCGTGGCAACGTCTCTCACTGGTTCCTCGGCCTTCATTGTCTCTTGTATGTCCGTGGCCCAGTTGATCAAGTTCTTCGAACTGTTCATGAATATCTGTTGGCCGACTGCGTCTTCTAAACGAGATCGTCGCTCCTTGGCCTTCGTCTGAACCTTGTTCCACAGATCCTTGATCTCGTTTTGTCTCACGTTGACGTTGTTACATTCGTGTGGGTACGAATTCTTAACGCTATTGGCTAATAAATTCACTTTCCGTACCTGTGAAAATAAAATTGTATGAGAAAATTAAGAGCTCTTGATTTTATTATTTATTATGCGACATGAAATACTAAAATTATTTAACCTTTTCTTCAACTGGCGCCAATTCTCGTTCCAAATGTTGGTGTCTTCTTTGAAGAGCTTGCACAGTCTTCAAGTCAGGCCCCAACTCGGCCGTGTCCAGTTGGGTGATCTTCTCTAACATCCAATCGTGAGCTTCGTCGCAGGTTCTGTTGAACAACTCAACGCTAGATGCGCCCTCCAAACTCTTTTCTTTCTGTGTTTTCAGCCAGTTCAGATGATCCCACAGTTGATGAATGTGCCTCTGTCTAGCTTTGACTTTGTCTAACTGACTGTGGCCTTGACGGACGAATTCGTCTACCGCTGCGTCTATTGCCTCCACCCGTTTCCCGGAGGCTGACAGATCCGTTAGGAACTTCTCATACTTTCTCCTCGCCGTCTCGACGTTATCGCGAGGATCGTCGACTCTTAACATCTTCTCCTTGTCTTTGATCCACTTTTCGAAGTCGTCGCACTCCCGATAAAAGCCGTAAAGTCTGATGGCATCTTCTAGCAATGCGTGACGCTTCACAGCAAGCTCCTGCAACTCGCTGTAAGTTTCATTGATCTTCTTCAATCGCTTCTCCACGCTATCACCGTCGCTCACCGCCTTTCGTTTGATCGGCTTCACGGTAGACTTGATAGATTTTAATCGGCGGACCGGCACCACTTGCTTCACCATCTTCGTCTTCTTCACGCGCTGCGTTACTTTGACCTTCTCAGGTCTGCGTACTTGCACTTGCACGACCTTTGGCTCGATTTCGCGCACATAATTAGCCGGCACGAATCCGTCCGTACCATCAGCTTTCCTAACGCTCCACCAGTCAGGGTTCGTCTTATTCAACAGGAACATCACTTCGCCCTTCACCATATGCATGCCCTGACCGTTAAATGGATATAAACTCTTTACTTGCGGTACCAGTCGATCCTCCTGAATGGTTTTCGGCTCGAGTCGTTCAACCACCTCGTCCACCCATTCATCTTGCGGTACTAATCTTATTTCCTTACTCCATTCTTCTTGCTCAAGCTCAGCGACCGGTTCCGGATCGGCAGACAACTCCAGGGTAGAGATGCCGGATTTGATTAGTTTCTCCGCCTGTGCATTCAGGGACTGCACATCGCCTTTGTAGGCATTTAGTTCGCCCTCCAAATCTTTGTGCCGCTGCAATAAGGCCTGAGCGCTTGGTTCGTCCACGCCGTAGTCTTCCGAGGCTACAAGAGTCATTTTCTCGTTCATCCACGAATCCGCCTCGTTTGCGTCAGCGTAAAATTGGAACGCTTCGGCCGCATCGTCCAGCTGCTTCTTCCGCAATGCCGCTAGTTCCTCCAAGACTCTCCAATGTTCCTGCAGCGAGTCTATTCGATTCTGTATTTCTAATGCCGATGGGTGATTGTCGGCTATCAGCTTCCTGCCGGCATCACAAAGTTGCTCGGATTTCGGCCTGCGCACTTTCATTTCATCTTGCAAGGCCTTATGTTTCTGTTGCAGTGATATTACGGCCCGCAAATCCTTGGCGGAAATGCCAGCCTTGCATATTCGCTGTTTCTCCACCAGCCACGACTCTTCGTCCTCGTGATCCTGAAGAAAATGGAAGAAATTCCTGGCGTCCTCTAGCCGAGCCTTACGTTCTTTACTGTTCTCCACGAGTTCGTCGTAGGCGTTATTCAGTAGCTCCAGTTTCTGCTGCAACAATGGCATCTCCTTGTTCTGCGGTTGTGCCAAGTGTTGAGCGGCTTGTCTACCGAGTCGTCTCTGGCTCTCGCCTAGAGCCGTTACCTGCAGCTCCTGCAGGCTATGCTTCTGTAGCAGGTCCTCAACTCCGAGTAAGTGCGGGCCCACGTCAGTACTCTGAAAGTTCAATTGAAGCTCCTGGATGGAAGCCAGCGTCGTTTCGATCTCCCTCATCAAAGTCATTAACGAACAAAGCGCGACCAGATTGGATTTGTGGTTGTCTAGTAGAGCCAGTAGTTCCTTCCATCTTTGCAGCACTTCTTGCTCTCTGCTGCGTACTCTTTCTAAACCGTGATAGTTCTCCCGCACTAGTTCTTCGGACATGTTCGTCAGGTCGTGGAAGCGTTCCTCGCGTGCCAAGATATCAGCGCTGATGGCCTCGTGTTTCTTCACTGTGGCATCTACTTGCGCTAAGTTGCTGCCATACCGGGGATCCGTCAGGACCTGAATCATCTCTTTCAAGTAACCCTCTCTGAGCACGCTCTTTCTCTCAAACTTGTAATTTAGTTGCTCGAGCCTCTCTTGTCGCAACAATTCGGTCCTCAGAGCGACTTCACGACGGTGCTCCGCTCTCTCCAATTCTACCCAGTTTCTCTCGATGTCGTGGATCAGCTGGCCCTCCTGAGGGATAAACGCCGGCTGATTCAGAGATTTTAATTGGGTGTTTATGTGGAAGTACAATGCTTCTATCTCGGATCGTTCCTTGTACTTCGGCGGTTTTTCCACTGTTCGGTATTGCTTGAAGGCTAAGAGTTCCCGTTGAATACCTTCAAGCGAGTTCGGGAAACTGCGACTCTCTAGAACCTCGATTTTCATTTTGATCCATTCCAATAGATCAGTCGTCAGTTTCTCATAGTGGACCTTCATCTTGTCGGCGTCCATCATTTGGCCAACGATCTGTAAAAAAGAATCAAATCTGTTAAATATTTAGAGTCAAATATTTAATTTAATTGATTCTTAAAGTTTTGAATTTGTAGCTTTTCGAACTACAAGATATTTTAATTATAAAATATAATATATGGTTATTCAAATTCATTATATACATTTTCGTAAAAAAGATATATAAATTTAAATTTTGAAATGATTTTCAGATTTTTTCAAATTTCTTTATTAAAAAATTATTAGAATTTTAGATTCTTCGATTTTGATAATCTTAATATTATCAGAAAGATAATACTTGGATACTTGAATTCTCAATTTCTTTGATCATCAATTTATGAGATTTTTAAGTGATCGTACATTTGCTATTCTTTTGCCGCTCTTTATTTCGTTCTTCATCCTGGCGAATGTGTGATAATAAGATGCAACATAGGTGATAATGGATTTCTCGTCTGGCCTGGCTGTGTCCACGTCTTCTGCGTCCAACAGCCGCGGTATGCCGAGTTCTGAATTAGCAACGTCGAAGGCATAATTGAGATTATCGATGTTCTTATTTTGCTGTAATTCCGACCAAGTGACCAAATCCGGTCTGTGAGCGTGTATGAGAGCGTTGAAACCGAGTCCGTTTCTCCAGGAGCCTATTTGTATAATGTTTAAAATATTTTAAATTTCTCTCATATATACTTTCATATAATATCTTCTATAAATAAATATACTTATGTAAAATATAATAATTCTTAGTAAATAAAATCAAGCTCGTGTATGCAAAGCAGATTGGAAAGATTGAAGGCCAAGGAACGAGCATAAAATAACAAAAATGTTTATATAAATAAATAAATAAATAATTTAGTTTAATATCATAATTTAAATTCTCATCGTCGTCAAACAATAAATTAAAAGAACGTTTCGACTGTACAGTCTTCTTCAGCCAAAAGAGAAAATTAGAAATTGACAATTCACATCATACGAATAAGATAAATAAATAAATAAATAGGATACCACATAATTAAAATAAAAACATTAATGATAAAATCATCATAATTCATTCTCGCCACGGAACGAAGAATAAATACGCTGTTTTAAACTTATGGACTAACTCAAGTTTTACATCAACAATGACTTCAAATACGGTTTTTAATTTCATGACTTCTCTCTCTTCTTATACGAGTTTCAGTATGTGTTGGTTTCGATATGGTCTCTTGTCTTTTTCTCTATTTGTGATGCTCCTATTATAATCAGGACAGTTTTATCATTAATGTTTTTATTTTAATTATGTGGTATCCTATTTATTTATTTATTTATCTTATTCGTATGGTGTGAATTGTCAATTTCTAATTTTCTCTTTTGGCTGAAGAAGACTCTGTGCAGTCGAAACGTTCTTTTAATTTTTTGTTTGACGACGATGAGAATTTAAATTATGATATTAAATTAAATTATTTATTTATTTTTATAAACATCTTTATTATTTTATGCCCGTTCCTTGGCCTTCAACCTTTCCAATAATAATTCTTATTTATAGCTATTCTCAATTATCTTATGAATTCTTAAACACTTGAGAAAGTACAGGATGAAGTTTATAGCTCGGAAGATATGCGTGCAAGATTATGCTAAATATTTTCTACATTAATAAATATCACAGGCTTTCCTTAAACTTCTTTTTGCAACATTCGGATATTTTGAATATTCATGCCGCGTAATTGTATGCAAGATGGAGAACTCGACTCACCAGTAAAGTCCTGGATATTAACGCCAGGATAGCCATTTGTCTTTCTCTGGCACCAGAGTAGCAGAGCATCTTTGGCAGACTTCTTCTCGCTGCTATCGTTCTCTTCGTCCACATCAATTTCAATCTCTTGGATTTGGAACCTCAGAATTATGGTCCAGATGAGACCGAGGATCAATCTGGGGTTACCATCCACGATATCCTCCGCACCGATACTTTCGAGGCGCACCTAGAAGAGAGAACATAATTTTTGAAATTAGGGAGGATGCTGAAAGAAAATTGAAGAAAATAGTAGATTTGTGGCACAAAAAGTTTCTGTGCGCAAATATTTTAACATTAGAAGGTACTCTAACAATCGCGCTATTTCGATCCTGATAATATTAGTTAATAAATAATACCGGTACTTTTTCAGAAGTCAATGAAATTATGTTTTATATACATTTATGTCGCAAAATGCCGGCAGAATTTTTTAAGTGAACTTTTTTTTCTCTCTTTTTCTCTTTTCTCTCTCACGACGTCTTATGCAAACATACTCTAATACTTCAAAATTTCTCCACTTAGGGCTGGGTTCCGATTCCCCACCCGAGTGCCCTCGGGTATCGTTTTATCCTTGTTTAACATTCAGTAAACAACAAGGATAAAACGATACCTGAGGGCACTCGGGTGGGGAATCGGAACCCAGCCTTGGACCTCGTCGTTCCAATGTGCTACGCTATGCAGCGAGATCTCGCAAGTTCTTTCGCGAAACTCGTCGATCAGCGAGTGAATAATGCGCCCGTATAATTTATTCGACGTTTACGTGCCGTTCGCACGATTATTCGCATTCCGATCTATTGCACGGTCGCGGCGCAGCATTTAACGCAGATTGCGTAAATGACAGGTTTTAATAACGGATGAGTGTTTCATAAAAATAGAAAAAGCGCGCGGCGTAATCGCGATTCTGACTAATCGAGAGTAGCCAAGCGCTGCGCTGTAACGATCGTATAAAGTGCACGGAAAGAACGGTTTTGCTGAAGATATCTAAAAATTTGGCCAGATACAGATCTGAAAATAATTCTGTTAGACCATCAAAAATAACTACGTGGGACGCTCAAACATGATGATAATGCTACAAAAAGTTTTGATACTCCAGCAACTATTTTGGGCGTTCTACATAGTTATTTTGATGGCCCAAATGAATTATTTCCAGATCTGTATTTGGCCAAATTTTTAGATATTTTAGCAAAACCATTCTTTCCGTGTGTCATCGAGAAAGCCGGTAGATGCGTTTGCCGTCTTCTTTATATAGCGCTAATTTAAATTAATTAAACGCGTGCAGCTTGCTATCTCTCCCTTGAACTTTGTTCCATATATAGATTTTATATGCTACGGAATAAAATCCAAAGTCACCGTTTATCTTATTAATTTTTAGATCGTTACAAATGAGCGATTGAATCAAAATCTCGAAATGTCAAAATACATAATTACGTGAGACGTGTAAATCTTAACGGCGATGTGTTTGGTAATTGGTTGTCATTGCACGTGGTCCACGAGAAACGAATACAAACATCGGTACTTAATACTAGTCTCTCGCGAGATTCCTGTTAATTTTATTTAAGCCACGAACGAGCGCTGCGGTTATGAAATTTATTTCGGACCATTAATTTCGAGGCGCGTAAAATCCCGTTGAGAGCGTCGACTCGGCGGAAGTAATTATGCGACCGTGCCGTATAATGAATTACAACCGATGCGATTTAATAAATGCATTTTATTCCGCCTGATCGAGGAGCATGCGGAACGGGTGGAGAAATCTTTTTAGCCTCTTTTCTCCGCACGGCCTGCTTTCGTGTTTTACGGCCTCGCGTCTCGTAATTATACAAAATAATAAAGCCGGCCGTTATATTAAGTCTCTAAAGCATGAATTAGGCAGAACGGTGTCTTCAATTCTTTGACACGTATAGCAATTGCCGTTCTCGGATAAAATTCACCTCATCGGCGAAGCCGCTTGCAATTTGTTGATCGAATACACGGAAAGAACGGTTTTGCTGAAATATCTAAAAATTTAGTCAAATACAGATCTGAAAATAATTTAGCTAAACCATCAAAAGTAACTAAGGAGGAAACTCAAGCACGATGATAATACTGCAAAAAATTTTAATATTCTAGCAATTATTTTGAACGTCCTACTTAATTACTGTTGATGATCTAATAAAATTATTTTCAGATCTGTATCTGGCCAAATTTTTAGATATTTCAGCAAAGTCATTTTTTCCGTGTAGCAATATAGAAATTAGGCGAAAAATAAATTGTAAATGTATTATATGGAGATATATCCTAATTAAGTTTTGACACCGAGAGAAACGATACTAGTTCCAAAGATGATAACTAATGGCCCGATTATTCCGCTCGTGAATCTCTTCGTGTCAGTAAAATTATTCCGGCGCGTACTACAGCCGGTGGCAACCGATTGCTGTGTGTCACTACATTACGGTTCACTCAAGCATAATAGGGTCTTATTGATAATGCAGCATTTGTTACTTCCAATCGGCAGCGGCGGCAACCACGAGTGCCAGGCCGTTATTGATAATCTCTTGTCGATGGTGAAAGTAGCGCGTTAGATCATTGGACGTCTGCGTCATTATATGTTTGCCGATCGCTAATAATTCTGCGATGATAGTCAATGTGTTTTTAATGGTCGCCTTAACGCTCGCGGATGTAGGCTCTGATGATATAATTGTAGGTACCGCGCGCAATACGTGCATGGGAAACATATATGAAGATCACAGAGACTACCCTTGTAAACGCTTCCTCCTCCGAGAGCATCGCTTTTTTGTAGCAACTCGATATCGCGATGTCAGAGAAGTCATCAAAATACGCTTCAAGGCATAATATTTCTTTTAAACGGCCTGCATTTTTCAAATTACACCCAACCGAACGTTGCTTTGGCAACATCTTTGAAATGAAGTTAAATTAGGGGCTGTATTTAAAGTTAAAATTTAAGAAACTCTTAAAAAAAAGATGCTTAATGAATTTTTCGCTATAATAAAGAAGATCGGCTCTCTAAATTATATTATGCATAATATAATCCCAGTAAATACCAACTAACAGTAACATTATATCAATATTACAATTTCTCACTCAACAATCCCAAGGAGAACAGAAAAGTCAAAATAATGTCAATTTGACATCATATTGACCAAATTTATGTCATTTTTTGGTCATGATTGAAATCTCGATCTAAAAATCAAAAGACACAATAAAAAAGGAGTCAATATAAAGTCATTTTTAAGTCTGAGATCGAAATTTCAATCATGACCAAAAAATGACATAATTTGGCCAATATGATGTCAAATTGACATTATTTTGACTTTTCTGTTCTCCTTGGCATATAACTGTTATGTATAACATATGTTATATTATATTTATACAGAGTGTCCCGCAATCGGATATACATAGCTTAAGTATGTGTTCCTGATGTTTTTTTAAGCCAAAAAGTTCCAATAAACATGTAGCCTTAAATAAATCGTTACGAAGTTATTGGCACTTACGTGCGAAAAATAACACTAAGTGAGTCAAAAATTTGATTAAATAAGTACATCAGTTAAAGTTTCACAAAATTAAATGTCGCACTTACATGTCATTTTCAAAATAAGCTCGATTAGCTAGGCACATTCTCGCCCTTCGTGAAATCGAGGTGACGGAACTCATAACAATGTCGAGATCGTTTTTGATGATATTGAGAGCATGAATTATTCGATTCAGCAAATCATCTCTAGTATTCGACTTTACCGCATACATCGACTTCATAAGGCATTTATTTTCAAAGCCCTCTTTTATGTTTATAATGCTTGAACGTACGAATGTACACACTGAAAAAATCCATGTATTTTACATGGAAATTACTTGTTTAAAACCGGAAAATTACCTAATTATTACTGTAACATCTTTTTTTCTAGATTTCTAAAAGTGAAAATACATATTAATGGTAAAATATAGGTGAAATTACTATTTTTATGCAAAAATTACTTGTAATCACTTGCAATTTTCCATGTGGGTACACTGAGAAAAAAAATTTGTTGAAGAAACAAAATATTTAGTCCGATACGTTCAACTAAAAACATTAGTTGGTTTAACTGAACATTAGTTGAATTAAAAAGGGTACAGTGCATTCATGTCAACCATCAAAATTTTTTAATCAAGAATTAGTTAATTCAACTAATGTTCAGTTAAACCAACTAATGTTTTAGTTGAACGTATCGGACTAAATATTTTGTTTCTTCAACAAATTTTTTTTCTCAGTGTAGCAATATTGCATGATTATGCTGGGTATGCACGGAAAAAACCCAGCATAATCATGGAATTTCACACAAATATGTTTTTCAGTGCATACGTACATAGGAGCATTCAAATGGAAATAACTTTGTAACGATTGCTTTTAGGCTACATGTTTATTGGAACTTTTCTTTCAACAGAATGTCAGGAACACATATTTAAGTTATGTACATCCTATTGCGGGACACTCTGTATTGCTGAGTGGAAAATTGTAATATTGATGTAATGTCATTGTTAGTTGGTGTTTACTGGGATAGTAATATTATCATAATTTACGTAATAATGATATACATAAATATGAAGTTTTTACAATGCATTATAAACGTATAACTTTTGTAATGTTACAGGAACCGTTGTGACTTTCCGGGGCAACTTCACATTCGGTTACTGAAAGGGATAAGTCGTTGACTTATACTCTTATGCTATAACTCGGTTCTCGACCGTAATTTCGCTCGCTTGACGGTATCAGCCGCAAAGTATCGACGGGATCGACAGTCCTGCTCGCGCTTCTCGCCACGCTATTATAGTTAATCGCAGCGCACGCCGTCGACGGACGTTTCCCGCGCGCGGCAGCGGCGGCTGCTGCTGTTGCTGCTGGAATGCAGTCCGATCACTTGTGCCGGGGGTTCTATCAAGGCCGCTGGGAAATGGAAATTATGGCGTTTGTCAGCCGGGGCGGCTGACAGCTCGCGGAATCCAAAACAAAGAGGACGCGTAGCGTCACCGTTACGCGGCCGTCGCCGGCAACGTCTTCGCGGACGAAGTTAACGAGCCGAGTCTGGTCGAGAGACCGCCGAGTGCTGCTGGATCTCAACGTCATCTCGGCCGACCAGACCGGACTTCCTCATCTCCCGCAGGCTTCCAGCCACGTGCTCATCTCGGCTTATTTCGCGGCGACCGATTGCCAGATGTCCGAGCGGGGCGGTTACCACTTCGGACTCGGTTATCATTTAATTCCATTTTCTTTTCGCTCAAGCTGCGAAACGTGAAATAGACTTAAATCATACGTTGAGGATTACATCCGCGACTACGTGTAGATAAGAAAATAATGCAAAAAGGCCGGTTAGAGTCCAATTAGTTTAATTACATCGTCGGTGAAAATTCATGTTTCATCTGAGCAAGGCACTGAATATTATTGCACGCGGAAGAGAGATTATCATTTACATTTTTTGCCTCATACTTGCCACCTGCTGGTCTAAGAGATCGAGTCTTTCTAATATTTATATTTTATATAATTATATTAATGATGTGAAGAGATATTAATGCACTTAGTTGAGTGTTAAATATATAGTAAAAATTATTCAGCATTCACGTGAAATTTTATTTGCTTCTTGACTTTTCATTAACTGTCCCGTATAGTGCATTCGATACCATCAAGATGAAGAAAGAACATTCTTAAACGTTATCTTATCATTCTTGACGATTACTGTTATGTATGATGAATACACCCAACGTCTTCTCAAAGATGCATTCGCATGTGCTTCCCTCACAGGAAGACAGTCCTCTCGGCGAGACAAATAGCGGACAAGGCGCATTAGGCTGACCGGGCGCGCGCGGAATGTCGCAGCCGATTTATCGTGCTTAAAAAAAAGAAAGTTCATCCCTTCCGGCGTGATTCATCGCAGGCGATAACGGGACAGGACGTACGACTAATGATCTACTTAGGCTAAACCGCGTGGCGAGAACACGGGGACAAGCGTATTCCCGTCGCTGTCACCGTGCAATTTGCAGCTACCGCGCGCATTATGCACCTCGTCCGTAATAACAGCGAGCGGATAATATATCTACGAGCCGGTATCCACTCGATAATGATAGTGCGAGGTACCGCGTAACGACGTGCGACATACGCGCCGGTGCAACGATCGGTAGCCGGCCGACGATCAGCTGATCGTGCCACCCTTCTCTCCTCCCCCCTCCCCGCCACCCCCCCCCACCCGTTCTCTTCGTCATTAACTTTGGAATTCTAATGCGATGTCAACGCGATACGCGATACGGCGCGAGCGATACCGCTGTTCAACGGTGCATCGCGAGCTGAAATGCAATTCGAAGCGAACCGCGACCGAGCGACCGAAGCCTGCGACAACGCGAAGCTGCATGCGCACATGACGAATGCAATTCGCGAACAAAATGCAACGGATTGCAAATTAAATCGCACGAAATTCTTACAAAGTGCAACATGAAAACAATGGGATCAAGATGTCAAACGTGAGATAGGCCCAAATTATATCTCGTGCATTAATTCTTTGTCAAACCGCTTCTTCTTTTAGAAACTTCTTTCTCGAGATAGTTTATAGAGTGTATCATCGCACAATTTTATCCGAGACAAGTACAGCTATTTTTCTACCGCGGCGTAATCATGCGATGCAGCGAAGCGAGTTAATTACAGAATATTAATTTTGAAGCGCAGTTGGATTTTTTTTCATGCGTAAAAATCACCGTATTGTTACAAACTAAAATAGAACATGATACACGTTCGAACGTTATTTGCAAAAATACTATACTCGAATGAGTTCCATATTGTATTGTGCAAATAGACTACATATCACATCGCATATTTTTACATGAACGTACAGCATGTATAAATATAAATAAATATAAATAAATATCACGATAAGAAACTGCAGCAATTGCGCTCAATTTCAATACAGTCTATACAGAGTATTCGAACGTTGACTTTTGTGAACGATTAAATTAAATCTAGAACTAAAGTGTGAGCTAAAATCGCCGTATGCGTTTAACCGTTTCATCACATTACGCGACGAAGTCGGCGAATGACGATTCGCGAAATTAACCACGAGGTATTTTTAAACGTCTCCACGGGGCCCGAGAAATCTTACGAGAAACGAATAGGATAAATATAGCACAGTCGTGACAAGTCACCGAGTGAAACGTTAAGAAAACTGCCTTTGATGAAATAATTGACTCCCGTTTTACGACGAAGGTCGGCGTTGCAATTTATTTTCGATGCACTCATCGTTACAAGTATAGCTGTTGCAGCGTTCATCGTTCTTGTATGTGCAATTGAAAATCACATATACCTGAGATGAACATTTTGCAACATTCTCGATAGCTTAATTAATATCTTTCTAGTTTCTAAATGACCAGCGTGGCAGGCGTAGATCGATATTTTCTGACGAATATCTCTCTCGCCGTGTTTTTATCCTTACAATGACGCAAACACAATCCGTTAGTCAACGAAGACGGGGGACGGGCATTAAAGGGGGGCACTAAGACGGGTGGTACCCCGAACCTTCGAATTTTCGCCACGTTGAGGCGCGTGCACTCACGTTGCAAGTCGAGTTTCAGCGGCGCATGAATAATGAATGAGCGCCGTGGTTGCATAGCAAAACGCCGGAGAACGCGATACTGTTATGCGTCGTCGGCTAAAATGCGGGGTACGGTTAAAACTCGTGCAGGGAGACACACGGCGTCGATAACGGGCAACGGCGTTAAATAACTCAACCGGCCGATCGGGGAGGGGGGGGGGGGGGTGCCCGTTCTCCGCGAAGGCGGCGGCGGTGATCGCTTTTTGCGCGTTGCGCATGGGCCCGACCGCAATTTGCGCGCGGTTTTAAAGCGCCTCAAGCGCCTCTTGCACGGCTCCCCTAATTGAGGTATTGTGCTGAAGCGTGCCCGATCGAGTAGATTAAATTTTCGAGTCCCGACCCCGCCGTCTCCGCGATGAAATACGATCGCCTCAATTGATAATTGCATAATACGCGAGTTGGACATTTTGCACAAGCAGAGAGCGCCAAGTCGTTACATGGTTCAGTGCTGCGAGTGCACGGTGGTCCTGACCAAATCGAGTCACCTTAGGAAAGCTTAGCAGAGATGATTTAACGCTATATTTCAATAAGATCTCGAAAATCTCATTACTTACTTCAACTTTATACTTTATTATTACTCCAACTTTATACTTCAACCAAATTTTCATTAGATTAATGTGGGATTAATATCGAATAACAATGACCATGAAGATTATAGTCTTCGTGGTCATCGCATGAATCTTCAGGTCGAACATGGTCCCAACCAAATCGAGTCACCTTAGGTGTAAGAAAGCTTAGCAGAGACGACTTAACGTTATATTTCAACAAGATTTTAAAAATCCTATTACTTACTCCAACTTTATACTTTAACCAAATTTCCATTCGATCAATATAGGATTAATATCGAATAACAATGACCACGAAGCTTATAGTCTCCGTGTAGAGTCCTATATAATAGAGAAGCGACACTGAAGGAAATGGTCAATATTGGCTAACTAAATCACGTGATTCAGCACCAATCATACTTATTTAATCACAGTAAGAAAAAAATGGCGCTGAATCCCGTGATTTACTTTAGCCAAGCAGACCATTTCCTTCAATGTTTTTCTACTATCCATACTGAGAAAAAAAAGGCAGCTTTTCGATATATCGCACCAATCGATTACCAATGTCGCTTCTCTATTATATAGAACTCTATCTTCGTGGTCATCGCATGAATCTTTGAATCAAATGTAGACCCAATCAAATCAAATCACCTTAGGTGTAAGAAAGCTTAGCAGAGACGATTTAACGTTATATTTTAACAAGATTTTGAAAATCCTATTACTTACTCCAACTTTATACTTT
>NJRP01000040.1:23197-56205 GCA_003063835.1 Aphaenogaster floridana | reverse complement strand
TTACTATTATTGTGGTTGTGGCAACCTTATCGTTTTTTCCGTGTAAGAATTCTGCCGGGAAAGTGCTTGGACGATAGAGACGGGTCGGGGGCCGCGTAGCGGTTTTCCTACGGCAGCTGACCGCACATTCTTGGCAGGGCTGCGGAATGTCGATCGCAGGCACGCAGGAATGACATCTGAAAAAGGAAACACCCGCTCCTAACTTACGGCGACATTCAGCCACGAGATTCTCGGTGTATTTCGTCACCGTTTCGAGAAAACGCGCGGAATTAATTCCGCGGAACTCTCGGCCGCTCCGTCTAAGTGGGTTAATGAAGCTCTCGAAACGAGGTTTCCGACAATCGCCGTCACTTCGATATATGTGCGGCGCGTTAGATTTATGCTACAATAAAGAGCGAGGTAATAAAAAGACCGATTACGTCGCTATCGATACAGCGCGTCTCGCTGAAGAAATCTTGTGGTCACCGTAAACACCGTGTCGAGAGAAAAGTGACGTGATTCTAAATCCACTGATTGATATCACTCGAATAAGAGGGATAATTGAGTTGTTCCTTTGGAATTAATTCAGTTGAAGAATTCACCTATGATAATTACACAGGACCACAAAAAAAAATTTGTGAAAATCAACTGGAATCAGAGTAGGTGATTCTTATAGATTTTGGATCGCAAAAAACAATGCCGCTGGCCAAATTACTCTATCACGTCACAATTTTGAGTTAATTGCAGTTAAAGTTGCAAAAAAGGGCTATTATAGTGAATTTTGGCATATTATAACTACAGTATGTGACATGTTGGAGAAGTTTTATTGCAATCAAAATTAAGCACATTGTTAGGACTTTTAACCCTTAAAAGGAATTTGTTGTGGTTATGGTTAAAAATTTTAAGTGATTTAATACATTTCTTTGCAATTTACAAAAAACTTAGACGTGGTGGACAAAAACGGCCAACGGATTCGACTTCAGCGACCCAAAATACGTATAGTACACGTGGTCTAGTTTGTGTCAATTTAAAAAAAATTTGTGGTCCTGTGTTATTATTCTATCTGTTGTTACCATCTTTTTTCGTTTCCTCCAAAATTGGGACACATTTATATGTGAATAGAATTAATCCGATTATATATCGCGACAGAGAAATCGCAGAAAAATTTCGATGAAAATGAATAATAAATGATCGGGCTTATAATCAAGTATGTTCTCAAACAGAGACTGAAGTGGTCAAATATTTAATAATTGTGTTATCAGAGCTTCGTTTTTTTTTCAAGAGGAGATATTAACACGCGGTAAAATACTCTTCTGTTCTGTCGAGAGTAATTGAGTGCACGTTCCTTCTCTCAAATTGAATAACTGGGAAAGAACTACATCCGCCGGCTGTTTCGAGACATCCTTGACGACGGATGTCTCGCGTTAGCATACTCCGCCGGCGAGTTCGGATGTCATTCAAGTCTCGGAGTGCGCGCACGTGCACGCCGTCGGCTTTTGCGCTTTCCATGAATGGTTATGGAGTACAAGGTTAAGCAACATGTCCGCCTGCGACGGCCGAAGGATGATGATGCAGCCGCGGGGATGCTGCGGGCAGAGGGGGTAGCCAAGGTGGGGCCCGTTAGAAGAGACGTCCCTCGGCTTTTACGGCCGTATCTCATACTTGCGGAGCCCGTTGCTCGTCTCGTAAAGACTCGCGAGAGTCGACGGGTGCAGTTTCTAGGAGAGGGAGGGGGGAAGAGAGAGAAGGAGAGAGAGGAAGAGCTCGTAATGGTGTTGGAATCGTAAAATCGGGGAAATCCTGCAGACGGGCGCAGTCGATGCCGCCGAACGAGGACACGTAGAAAGCTTTCTCTGCGACGACGCGCTTAAGAGAGAAACGTGGGAAGCCCGCGTGCAGCGTACACGAGAAAAAAGAGGCGAACATATGCAAATTTCGCGATATCGATCGTCGAACATCTCTCAAAGAGATTCGCCGGCGGCTGAACATCTCGGGATCCTGGAAGTTTCGATCGCACGTCACTCCAGCGTCACTTCATCTATCTCCCTTTCGACCAGTCTTCGATCTCTTCGTGGTCTTCCTCGTCTCGTTCCTTTTTCATTTTCTACTTTCCCACTAATGTCCATTTCTACCAATGCAGATTAACTTTAATCTCAGTTTAATTCACTCTTCATCTTTTTCTAGTTCTAAGAATTAGAAAAAGATAAAGAGTAAGTTAAACTGAGATTAAAGTTAATCTGCATTGGTAGAAATGGCCATAAGACTGTAATTCGTGAAATATGCTAGAGCGAAATGTAAGATCAAACGGAGAGACGACGTAATCGCGAAGATAATAAATTATCTGTCTTATATTTCGCTCTCCGGCATATTCAGCCAATTATTATCTACGTTGTTTTGAAAATAACATAGTAATTTTTAATATAAAATTTTCTCCGTGTACTTTATAAAAATACGGCTTCACTTACAATTTTGTAAAAAGCATTCTTAGTTTAGAAGTATTGGGTTCAAACTTTTCACAGATTTCTTTTTGGTGTTTCAGGTTTTTAGCATCCGGTGATAGTATGACATCTCTGTCATATCAATATGCTGCTGGGAATTATAATAGTAAGCAACATTATTAAAGAAACGTGTCAAGCTATATGGAATGTGTTGTGTTCTATGGTTTTGAGGCCTAATATGGAAGCTGAATGGCTAGCAGTCTCCGAAAGTTTCAATGAAAAATGTCAATTTCCACATTGCATAGGAGCATTGGATGGAAAACACATAACAATTCAAGTATGTATTAACATTGAAATAACTTTTATTCTCACTGAATTTTAGTGAATAATATGTATAAATTGATGTGCATGTTTCATATGTGCAATTTATATGACTGAAATACAAAACTAATTTAATTATGTGTTATTTTAGTGTCCTAATAAGAGTGGATCCGCATATTACAACTACAAAGAAGCTTATAGTATTGTACTGTTAGCGATGTGTAATGTTAATTACATATTTGTCTCGATAGATATTGGAGCTTACGGTAGACAAAGTGATGGGGGTACATTTAAACACTCGCTACTTGGCCAAAAGTTGGAAGCCAATGCAATGAATTTGCCTAAGCCACTTTGGGAAAATGGACCTGATCTGTCATACGTCATCGTAGCCGATGGAGCATTTCCTTTGACTCCTTACTTACTTCGACCATATTCAGGAAAAGATGGGCTCTCTACAGAGTAGCGAATTTACAACTATCGGTTGAGCCGAGCTAGAAGGATGATCGAGAATTCATTTGGAATACTGGCTAATCAATGGAGAATTTTCAGAAAACCTATCTTAGCATCAGTAGAAAACGTGATTAAGATAGTGCAGGCAACAATTTGTTTGCATAATTTTTTACGAAAGAGTAATATTAATAACACAGGAAATTATGGAAATCCGGAATTGGTTGATCGTGAAGATGAAAATTATGATATAATACCAGGACAATGGAAATATACAGTTACAAATAACAGCGCTTTTAATGATATCAATTCCTGTGGAACAAATAACCATTCTCATATTTCCGCTGTTATCAGAAATAATTTTTGCGAATATTTCAATGAAGAGGGCGCAGTAGCATGGCAATTCCTACAAATTTACAAACAATAGTTTTTCTCGTTCAATATTAAACAGTGGTTTACTTTTGAATATACTTTATTGTTGAAAAACAACCTATTTGTATATAGAAGGACGTAATAATTCTCTGAATTAAATTTTCTGATAAACATTTTATTGTGTAAACATATTGTATAAACATTTTATGTATTAATATATTTTATAAACATTTTGTGTATTTAAATATAAATATTTTATTGCGTATTTATTTCACAACCAGCGTGTGTGTTTTCTTCTAACTCCGAGTTGCAAAGTATTTGCAAGATGTGGCACATCATTGCGTTGCTTTTTCTTTTTGAAAGGTTTTTCAGTTTAGTTGCCACGACTACACCAAAGCTGTCACACTCAGTGACCTGAGGCATTGGTGGAAGTTTCACAGATAGCCGCAGAGCACCAATTGCTTCAGCTATTTGCTCGATGGAGTCCTTCAACTTTCTACTGGAACTTTTATCTGTTAGGAACAATTTATTGAAAAAATTACTTTTTGTAATTGGTATAAACAATAAAAAGATAATATTTTCGTATATCCTTCACTTTGTTGTCAAATACTTCTTTTGAATTAAATGAATAAAAATGCTTACCCGTTTGGGAACCACTTGACGCATCCTCTTCAGAAAAAGATTGCTTCCGGCTTTCATTTGAGATTGTTCTGCAAAATGAAATATCTCGAATAATATTGTGCGCATTACTATTAATGCAAAAAATTGATATGGAGTTTACGTACGGTGTATTTAACAATGTGTCGCGAACAAAAGACATTTGGTCATAAAACCGCCACTTTTTCCGTCGAGAAACTCTGCCGGAGCCACTCGGCTGCCGCTCCTCAGCAATAATCTTCATGAAGGTGTTTCTTAATGATTTCCAACGCTTCGCGGCACCATCAGCACTTATTTCTCCTAAAGTACAAAATATTTATAAATATTCATTTCAAATATAAATTTTTTGATTACAAAAATAAAGTACGTAATATAATGCATTGCCATTTAATTCAGTGGAAATATCCTGCCACATCTGCTTTGCTTGTTCTCGAACACGTTGGGCAAGGAACAATCGAAAGTTATATAGCGACTCACGCCTCCTCACTTCTTCAATCAGTCTTTCGTCTATATCATCAGATTGGTTGAAAGAGTTGGTCGCCTCAGAAACGGGTTCGTCAGTGTTCTGTTGTGATATTGTCAGGTCGACAACAATTTCTTCCATGTCTCCTGTTGAGGCGCTGTTGCGAACTATGTCTCCATTTTCTACAAGCAATTATTACACACATTACAAGTTATATTTAATGTAACGTACAAATAACAAACCATTGGTGGATTTGTCCTAATTTAGCAACAATATTTTTATCTTGTATAAATATACCGAGGCAGTCTCGCGCTGCGCGTTTACTTGGTGCGAGATACTACCGTGTCTTATATTTCAGGTTATATTCCAAAACGTCCTCTATATACGAGGAAAATTTTACTTGAAATATATAGTACACGTAACGTATACTATATTATGTCGAGGAAAATTTTCCTCGTAGGACGTTTTGGAACCTCAATATATAATTCTAACTTTAAAATCAGGATTTTCATAAAATCAATACTTTTAATTGAATTAACTTACCACATTGCGGAAAAAAATATCTTGAACCACTATCTACGAGAATATTAGGAAATCCTGTCACACAACTGTGATGAACCATCTCCGTTTCACTCATAATAGTTTCGCAAACTCCACACGTATTTACGAAAACTTGCTGAAATTAAATTTATTTCTTTAATACATTTATATATTCAATATATATATAAATAATTTTACAATAGTATATAATTGATTAAGTTACTACTTACATCGGATGAGTCCATTTCGCTTTTTGAATTGTTACCGAGCCGAGCGTTACTACCACAACAGGACACTCGGAGATAATCGAGAACGTAGCAAATGGTGCGTATTCCTCACGACTTTATTACAAATTGACGGCACTTCTACCGCGCGCGACGCTTTAACGCTATAGAAGTTGGGAAATCTGAATTTCTTCAGCGTCGACGCAGAAACTAACATGACGTCACAAAATCGTCTTGACGTGCGTCAACTGACGCCCATAAAATTGCACCTTTAGTGTTTCCGAGATCAGTTAGCTATTATCAAGTATAAAGTCAACGAAAACAGCCTTTGTAAAATACTGCTCTTTGTAGTGCTCCCTATTAATAATTTATAATGTCGATAATGTCAGTATGACAAATGCAAAGTCTGAAAAAAAGGATTGCGCTAATCTACATTTACATCTGCAGCGACATTTGTGGCTCGTTATTTAAGACAAAACACGTTGCCGGAGAGAAAAGGGGGTTTCATTTATTTATTCTGAAGATCTACGGTGCAAGGCGGGAGCGATTCATCGCCGAATATTTATTATTATAATGCGGCGGCGTTGTACGAACGCGTTATTTCGGGGAATATGAAATTCATATGTTTCCGCTTAATTCTGTTTCATCCAAGTTTCACCAACAGCGGTAAAAGCGATTTCGCACGACTCATCGCTTCCGTGGTGATTCTTGTGAATCATCGCTATCGGAAGTCGATAATCGTACGTCGATTAAAGTATACTCAGAAGAATATATAATAACTATATAATATCTAATTACATAATTATATAGAAAGGCGTTCGATTTGGTTTTAATCTTTCGTAATTCTGGTTCCTCCAGCGTTTCTCGTTTGCAATTTCAAATTGTTCCACAATCGTGATCGAACGCATGTAGCCGCGTAATGCCCGTATCACACAAGGCTGCGTTCAGATTCCCCACCCGGGTGTCCCCAGGTATCATTTTATCCTTGTTGTTTACTGAATGTTATACAAGGATAAAACGATACCTGAGGGCACTCGGGTGAGGAATCTGAACGCACCCCTAGCGATTGGCGATTGCGTCTGCGTTTGCGTCTACGATTGTTTCTTGGCCAATCAAATCGCCAGCAACTTCTTTCTGATTGGTCAAGAGACAATCGTAGACGCAAATGCAAACGCAAACGCAATCGCCAATCGCTAGTGTGATACGGGCATAACGACGGAAATGAAATGTCTGTCGTGCATACTCCACGCGGACCATCACGCGGGATTAACGTAATCACGGGTTTCGGATGGTATTTCGGAACGGCGCTCTTAATTTGCGTGATTCGATTCTGTGGGAACGACGCGCGCGTAGAGGATACGTAAGGACGAGGCTGGTTCGCGCCGAACGCGCAATTTGCCGGATAAAAGGGCAGAAGGCTAGCTATCGAAATCTTCTTCGGGCACATGGCGCGCTGATCGGCGATAACACGTATTTGCGATAATTGACTGTCGATTGCCTCGCGTTTCAATTTGTTCTCTTCCCTGTCAGGCGGATTAAAAGATTGTTGCGAAAAACTGTAAAAGCTACACGGAAAGAATGGTTTTGCTGAAATATCTAAAAATTTGGACAGATATAGATCTGAAAATAATTTTGTTGGGTCAGCAAAATAATTATGTACAACGCCCAAAATAGTTGCTAGAATATCAAAACTTTTTGCAGCATTATCATGTTTGAATGTCCTACATAGTTACTTTCGATGATCCAACAAAATTATTTTCAGATCTGTATCTGGCCAAGTTTTTTGATATTTTAGCAAAACCGTTCTTTCCGTGTATAGATGATTAGTCTTATTTTTCCAAATTTCAATTCTAGAATTAATTACAGTTGAGAAAATCGGTATAATAATGGTCTAATTCATTTTTTAAACAAATTAATATACTTCACACGCATTTAAGATAATTAAATTTAAATTAATTTTCGTAAATTTTTAAAATAGTTGGAAATTAAACTGTTATTGCAGCGAACTTTTACAATTATAGTAAATATAATAATTTAAACAATTTTAATTATTCGAGACTTCTCTCAATTTTCTACTACATTTGTACCGGAAACTGAAATAGTGTCGCGGTTTGCTCCATTTTAATGTTTGCGCTTCTCTGGCCGACTGTCACGTTTCACGCATAGATAACGCTATCTACAGGTTATTAAATACGTGCACGCATATTATTCGATAAGGCGTTAAATCGAGCAAACAACAATCTTCTCTTATTATCGTCGCAATAGAAGTAGCGTAAGATTATCGGCAATATCCATTTTTTTATTGATATTTTTCTATACGATCGTCCCAGTTTTGCACGTCATTCTGATTTCTTATCGGAATAATTTTTCATTGGAACTCGTTTACTTACGCGCCATACTTTCACCTGTGTTTTTTGCGATGTTCGCTATCAGTGACTTGTTTGATCTAACTTTTTCAAGATACTAGTGATACTACAACATCATGCTATGTCGTAACAATCTTAAAATTTTTATTTCAACAAAATGAAGAGAATTAAAATTATTTATATGTATATTTACCTTCAGGCCGAAAATTTTTGTAGCTACTATCCAGATCACAAAACGTTAAATAATCGTATTAGCATTCATATCTAACAAATTACATCGGGAGCACTTAACATTGCGAGAATGACTGATTGACACGTGTAGTAATCGATCAAACCGTCTTCTTAGTAGAAATTAATACTTCTTACATGATCGACTACGTGTCATTATTAATGTGTATGTTCTTCGTAATATCCATCATGATCAAGACTTTAAGAGAAGATTCTTCGGAGGAGGTCGACCGGCTCTTTTTCAACCGCCATTATCTAACACGCAAGGATCGATCGATTGATCTCGTTTCTCGAATACTGAAAACACTTTGCATTTAACAACTTCCTCGGCAAATTTTTACGGGATGATGCCTCGGGTTACAACAGACATCTTACATTAATATGTCGATCAATCACGCAATTCCGTATAATTTTTCTATTAGTATAATTTTTGATAAAACCCATAATATGTTTGTGCAAAAAATACGCAAGAATTTGAAGTTTAATGAAATCTTTAGCGATTAATCTTGTTGATTGATTATTAACGATAATATGAAGTAAGATATCAACTAACGTTCCGTAAGAAAAATTCTAAATTAAATTAATAATAATAAACTGTAAAAAATACAAGATAACTTAAGAGCAAAAACTTTTTTTTCATTTCATTGTCAGATAACAATTCTACTCTGTACTAAAAAATTTACAATAAGAAATTTATGTAATAATTAAATTAAATATTAGTTATAATCGCCATATCGGCAATCAGATATGTCGCAATAGAATCGTTTCTTCTTCCCGGTTCGTTGTATTCGTCTTTGACCATCAGCTTTCAACTGCGATGGAGACATCCCGTCAAGGTGAAGACGTAACGGACATGGTTCAGACGAGGTCGGGCTCTAAACAGTTCTAAACGCTATTGTCTAACACGCGAAGATCAGCATAGGTCGACGTGTCTGCAGGCATAAGAACAGCAGAGAAATACCATTGGGGGAATGAAGCCCGAGGGGCAGCAGGAAATTGCGGTCTATGGTAACGTGTCTGAAGCCTAAATCAGACAACGGAGAGCCACCGCAAATTAGAAGTCTCAGATCGAGGATATAATCTTCACGGATATTTTCACGCACATTAATAAAAATACAGCAAAAAATGCTAATCACGATTAGTTCAAATACGACCGATTATTTTAGTAACAAGCAAACCGCGGAACAAACTGATATCCAAAATCACGATTAACTCTCAACATGGCCAGCCATCGCTTCGCTCCTTCTTCTCGTCGTACCCTTTATCTAAATAAGTACCTCCGTGTGCTCCGTCTTGTTGTGTTCCTCTGTCTATGGCGGTGCCGTCTGGTTTCATTTCACATCTGCAAGGCCTCGCGACGGTCTAGCAAGTTTTGCCTGCCGGTCGCTGACCTCCACCTCTCGTCCTTCTTACTCCCTCGTCCTCCATCGACCACCCCGCGCTCTTGTCTTTCCCGTTCTTCCTCCTCGTCTTCTTCCTCCTCGGCTCTTATCGAACTCACGTCTTCCTCGTCGCATTCACTTGCACCTTCTTGTCATTTCTTCCGATTTATGTGTCGCCGAAAACTGGCTGAAAAGAAGCAGGAAAAATCAGAGGGAGTCCGACCTTTTTGTTCTTCTTTCTTCTCTTCTTCAGCATTTTCTGTTTCATCGCTCTTTCTTCCTCTTCTTCGCGCGAATTTGTGCTCCGTGTGCGTGCAACGCGCGCCGACAGCTTCGTCAGACAGGGATCGTCTCTTCTCAGAACGTCCAACGGATACCTCCCTAATTACTTCGGGGTTGGATTCCTGTGGGTGCCTGAGAAGAGCCCCTGGGCGAGACACGGGAACCGTGGCGCCGCGCTCCTGGCCTCTCAAGAATTCCAAACCTCTGCATTCTCTTTGTCGTCTTCTCGATACTCATTCTTTCGGGATAACTTTGTGCTTTGCGATATGACAAGTGATGCTAACAATAAGTGCCATAAGTGTTTAGACATTGATCAAACATTCTCTCAATAATTCTGTTATAATCCTTGATGCAATACGTTTTATATTACAGTAGTAATCTTAATGCGTGTACAACATTACACGGAGAGAATGGTTTTGCTGAAATATCTAAAAATTTGGTCAGATACAAATCTGAAAATAATTTTGTTGGGCCATCAAAATAATTATGTAGGACGCCCAAAATGTTGCTGGAATATCAAAACTTTTTGTAGCATTATCATAATGTTTGAGCGTCTCACGTAGTTACTTATTTGATGATCTAACAAAATTATTTTCAGATCTGTATCTGGCCAAATTTTTAGATACTTCAGCAAAACCGTTCTTTCCGTGTACCATTTTACGAAATTCACTCGTTTCTTCACTCACTTTTAAATCAAGAATCTCGTTGATTTAAGAATCTTATTGATTTTATGTCGGTATAATACGAATTCTCAGATCCATTCGAAGGAAAACTTATGCAGGTATTATGCGGCTAGTTCTGCTATAACGAGAGCTCATTATTTAAATCGTTATCTTACGTTCGCCTACTGATCAGCATCGTTATTACGTCACCGTGCAAGAGCCAGAAAGAAACTCACGCTAGATCGTGACTTTTCCTCGTGGATAACTTTCAATGTGCGAAAACACGCACGTTTCATAGATTAAAGGACTATTGATATTTTTCCCAATTCAACATTAATACATTGGATGCTCTGAATGAATTATTTTTATTCAAAACAGAGTTTCCGCTTATGATTCTTTTCCAATCGTGGTCTTAATTCACGTTCGTGAAAGACATGAGTTTTTCGTTCGATGCTACCTTTAACTTGATATCGGAAGCAAATCGTTGGTAGCGTCCTTAGGCGAAAGCGAGGAAGAATTCGCTGAAGCACGCACTCGCTCGCAGAATGTTTGCTCGTAACGGACAGCATCGTCGTATCATCCTCCAGAAATAACTCGTGTCCTTTTTCAAGGGGCCCACGGTGGGAGGTGAGATCGTCACCGTAAAGACAGCTGCGCGATAAGACCGTGATCGATTCGTCGTCGCTCAGCGGCGCTCGAATGCACGAACCAAATTTGACATACGCTCGGGCGTGGCCGCCGGTGTGGCCTTTATTTAATCCTTTCGCGTCTAATGGCTTTTGTAAACGCCTTTCCTTTCGCGGGGATATAGAGGCCGAAGCGAGAAGAGTAACGGTTGCCTCGACGCCAAGTTTCTTGAGTTATTGCTGGCAATTAAAATGTTTCGGCGAATCAAGCTTTAGAGATACGAACGAGCAATAGAGGCCTTGTGTTCCAATTAATTTTAAAGTTTCACTTTAGTTTAATAAGGATTATAATTGGAATATTTTCTCAATGAAGTATAGTAATCTCAAAACAGGATGTTATAATTAATCTTATATTTAGTTCTCTTATCTATATTAATGTCATTATAATTTTAATTTAATTATAATTTTAATTATAAATTTGATATAGAATTTATTTGATAGATCATCTTTATTTTTTGAGAAAAGGCGCACGAAAGACGAGGACTTTGCATAGAAAGTTACTAAATTATTAGTGACTTGTTTCCGCTATAATTAGGCGGTTTAAAAATTGTAATGGGTTATAAAAATGCCAGTTCCTGCCGGTTATGCGAATAGAGAAGCGCTCGTGTTGCTAGAAGGCTTACGCGCGTAAGACCGCTAAGGAAGAAGTAAGCGACTACCCAAACGTGGCTTTTCCTCCGTTCTCCAAATGGGGGAAACGAGAAACCGGTGAAAATCGTCTTTTGCATCGCGCGCGCAACGATGTACCGTTCGGTTCGCCGATCGGAGTTGCAAAAAGTTGCACCGCGGAAACACGCACCGCTCGTCCTACCACGATGGTCTTCGACGTCAAGACACGGCGGTAAACGGCGTCATGCATTATTTAGCAAACGCCATGGATCACTGCTCGCAAATGCAGTCGCATTCCGCCCACCGAAATTATGCGAATAGCTCACATAAATAATCTGACAAGAAGGGGGGCCCTTTTATCCCATCGTGGTAGAACGACTTTGCCTAAATTAAGCCTTTATTATCGTGGCAATAATAGTTTTTCTGGTGACAGAAGATATTTGAAATCATATTTTTGAAGATATTAAATCATTGAAAGTTTTATTTTATATTGCGGCCGCGTAGAGTACACTGAAAAAAATATCTACGTGATTATGCTGGGTTTTTTCCGACCCAGCATAATCATGCAATATTGCTACCCACATAGAAAATTGCAAGTGATTACAAGTGATTTCACATGAAATAACAAGCGATTTTTTCATAAAAATAGTAATTTCACCTATATTTTACCATTAATATGTATTTTCACTTTTAAAAATCTGGAAAAAAAATTACAGTGATAATTAGTTAATTTTCCGGTTTTGAACAAGTAATTTCCATGTAAGAATACATGGATTTTTTTCAGTGTAGCTTAATAAATTATTAAATTACACTGTGTGCGATTTATACGGTACAATATCGTTGCGAAAAAATAAAATCCAAAATGTGATTTTCGAAATTATCTGATCGCCTTGAGTTATCTTAAAGGTTCTCGAAAAATGAAGTTTTCTCTTTGAACGAATAATGATATCGAATGCCCGATACCTTATATGCGAAGGACAATGAGTTTTTCATTGCACGCGATCGGCGCACGGCCGAGCACGACGATTTAACGCACGACTTCATAACGATGCCTAACGATTACGTCCATATTACCGCAGTACCAATAAAACACATACTTGCACAGTAAAAAGTATACGGCCGAGCATCACGATCATTTCGCCGCTGAGATATGTTTCCGTAAACGGTAACGCGTTAAAGGCTGCATCACGCATTGCAGCGATCGGAATCTCGCAATTCGTACACTGAGAAAAAAAACTGTTGCTTCAATTAAAGTGTTATCACGGGGTGCCAAAAACATAAGTAGTTCATTCAATTGTATTATTAATAAACCCAATATTTGGATTATTAAAACAATGATTGAATTATTGGTTTAAAAATGCAGACATTGGGTCTAATAATAATACAATTGAATGAACTACTTAATGTTTTTGGCACCCCGTGATAACACTTTAATTGAAGCAACAGCTTTTTTTCTCAGTGTACGCATTCGTACAAGGACGATGGAGAGCATCTATTTATTTTACCAACTCAATTAATTCTTAATTGGATAATAATCATTTTGCCACTATCTACATCGGGAATTACTATCGCGCAATATGTTCCGGTTGATTCTACGCTAGCAGTGTCCGTAAGCTTCACCTGCGAATTGCGCAAATGGCCGAAGTTCACGGAAATAGTTATTTGCTGAAGCTACCGAGAACCGTTATCGCGCGCGTCTCGGTCGCGCCTTATCTCGCTGAAAAATCTACGAATCATCTAAATTTAATGACGCCACTCTATCTAAAACAAATACTCGAGTTGCGCCTCGGCATTCCGCGTATTCCTGCGATATTCTTTTTCGTGCGGGCTCGCGCGCTCCGATGGGCACCGGCGCGCCGCAACGAAGCCCGGTAAGTGTAAACTCCTCGTGAATGGCCTCTTATACTTCGTGGCTTATGACATAATAGTTTCGCTACGTGCGGCGCGAAGGTATACGCCGAGGAGGAGCCTGCGGAACCGGACGGGAGAGGAGCGTGTAAAACTTGAAGCCGCGCAATGTAAGAGCGCGGGCGGAGGCATTGACCAGGCCGGCGATGCGTTGGCGTTCGTATCGGGCCCGTCGGTTCCAAAGAGACCAACAGGAATCACGCGGTGGCCCCGATCCTCGTGTTACCGGAAGCGACGCGTCGCACGTCATATTTCTTCGACCGTCTCGTCCGCGAACCCGCCCGCAACGATCGCCCGTAGATCTCTAATCTGTTAGATCCAGACTGTAGAATTTCTTTGGCTTCGTCGATAGACGAAGCGTATATTGACACGTGTGGGCTACCAAAGAGATAGGAAATAACAGCTGTGGAACGCTGTTCGATTAATCGTCCGAATGATTCTTTGCGTCGATACGGTGATACTTCTGATTACGGTGTGTATGCAAGTCATCGGCATTACCGGCAAATATTCTATTCAGATCACCACGACGAATTGGACATCAGTATTTAATACCGCAATACTGATATCTTATGTCTATTATCTTTAAACACGCGCTCATTTAAATTGTATATAAGTCGTTCTGGCATAAAAAATTTCACGTCGTGCATCTATCTCCAGCACATTTGCATCGAAATGTACGACGTTACGATAATCTATAGTTCAACAGAGAAATTACAAGCGGGACTTAACGGGCCCACTTATTGCCCCGCTAATTTATCCGGCACTCAACTTCACTTGGAAGCTTTTTCGGGGGCCTTTATTTATTCCTTCGCGAACAAAGTTGTTCGCGCGTTGAACACGTGCAACCGCGCGCCGGGCCGTGCAGTTGATCGTTCCTTCTCGAGAGGTTTTCGAGAGTGAGCAACGTCCGGAGAAACACACACTCGAGACCTCTAAAGAGCGGGATAGAGAGAGAGAGAGAGAGAGAGAGAGAGAGAGAGAGAGAGAGAGAGAGAAGAAGGCAAGCCATGCTCTCGGGAATATGTATTACCTTGGTATGGAGGAACGCCAGGGACTTGTTCACGTTCTCGATTTTGTGAACTCGCATACGCCCGTTGTTGGGCTTGGCCAATCGCTCGCCGGAAATGATCTCCAATAGTTTGAGTAGTTTCTTGCCATCCGCCAGATCGGTGAACAGATCGTCCACCTCCATGCGCGCCTGAAAAGCCAGGTCGAGCCCCGATATAATTCAATTCAAAAGGTTGATGCGCGGAGAAATATAGCTGGGTATCCACCAAAGGAATCATAGAGCAACATTTGTGTTTCTGTTGCATGTTTCCGTAAAAGTTCCAGTATGTGTGTATGTGTATGTTTCTTTCCAAAAAATTCCTCAATGTTCCTTTGGTGGATATACTCAGCTTTATAATTACAGAAAATTTATTATTCATCCAAAAGCAACTTCATACACCAAGACTGATTAATACGGAAAAAATACTGTAAGCGTTTACGAGGACATTTTCAAAATAGATATGGATATTTTATATCTGAATATCAATTTTTAGCTCTTGCAATCTACTTTATGTCAAATCGTTAATTACTTAAATATATAGTTAGATGCATTACCTTCAGCAGAAATGAATTGATCCATTTTGTAAACGTCTTCTTCTGAATGTGAAGACGTTCTTCTTGCAGGGCCTTAATGCGGCCCTGCTCGAACTTGAGAACGTCTTCCCTCTGAGTCATTCTCTTCTGTATCTGTACACCGCCCCTGTATCTGTCGACTCTCGGTGGCGGATATGTGGGGGCGTGCTCGAGACTACGGGTTCTTTCTTGGGGTGCGGCGCTGGGCCCGGCGCCGGGCTCATACTGCGCCCCTGAAACAAAAATTGTCCGCTTTTGGAAACTTGTTCTGTTAGCGTAAACATAGCGTAAACACAGGATACGTGAAGCGGAAACATAGTCATAAATTAAATGAAACTCTTCAATTCCGCCAGTGATGATTAACAAAGAAAGGAAAATGTACTTATTCCGACGTAACTGGCAATTTTTATTGATTATTACATATAAAGCTATTGATTATTACATATAAAGCTAGTCATAAATGTTCTCCAGATGAAGCCTCGTTAGCATCTGTGACATTTCCTTTCTAGTAAGCACGTGCTTGGAAATCTCCTTTCAGTAGACCTCATGGGATCAGATAAGAGTTGGAAGTTAATTAGTGACAAATAATTAAATCAAGATGTAAGGGATACTTTCAGAATAGCCATTTTAATAAAGGCCGTTATTCATAGTTCGTTCTTATTTCAAGATTGTCTTAAGTAATGTTTTAAGATACTAATACGGCTCTGTGATTGGTTTATCACATCTTAAGACTGTGCTTAAGACGGTCTTAAATACAAGAACGGACTATGAATACCTGAGATTTTCAAGTCAGAAGTTTTGCTACTACAAGCAGCAAAAATCAATTATTAAGAGATTGTAAGAAAAATAAATTTTAGACGAAATAATATTGTTACATTTTCCTCGAAATTCAGAGATTAAGAGATTTTTAAAACTTTTTACATTTTAAGAAAATTGCATACTCGTTTCATTAAACGATTCCAATTCGAATGACAGGCATCTATTACGATAGTTATTGATCGTTGATTCATAGGCGGAGTTTAATTGAAATGAGAGGGAAGGCAAAGACCACACAAATAGTTTCTGTAACTTATGATCTTTTATTATTTTGACATAGATCGTACTAACATTTGACCGCTGCAATATTGCATTGTTAATTCGTCATGATGTATTGAATAGCCACGTCGATAAGAAACTATCGAACTCTCGATAGAATTTGACCTCATAAGATTCAAGCTGTGGTATGCTTTCTAGTATTAATAAAAAAACAACAAAACGTTTCAAAGAATAAATATATAAGATATAGTATTGTACAAATAAAAGATATCTTATCGTGCGTGTTAATCTGTTAAATGGTTTAATACATTTTTGTTAACGACTGTACTTATTCGAGCACTTTTTGAAGCAACTCGTTTGAGATAATCAAAGAGGCAAAAGTTAAAGAGACATCCGTCGTACCGTCTTTTTGATATCTATGCGTAAACGCGATAAGACGTATCTATTGTGAAATAGGCTGATAGGAAATGCCATAGGCGTGGATATTGCATTAGGATGAGAGCGCACCGTGGCTTTTCTCGCGCGAGAGAAAGGAACAACGGGCATCCTTCTCCGGGAAGATTAACGAGTCGTGATAACTTTTACGAGTGGCAGTATTTACGCAGCAGGCAGATAAACGGCGAATCGAAGCTCGTACGAAGTCAACATTCAAAGCGAGGCGTGTGAAAATATTCGCGACAACCTTAATCCGAATTTACGGGATTACGTGGATTAAATTGATCGAACAGCGTAGTCGCAAATATTGAAAATTATGATTTCTCGGAAGACAGGGCAATAAATTTGGGCGGGCATGACCGCATATCACGAACTTAACTTCTTTACGATGACGAGGCTCATAAATATCACGCCTCTGAGCAAGATAGCTGTTACGCGGTATCGGAGTGCTAATGATGGTAAATTAATAAATTTGTCGTCTCTCGAAAGAATTATCGGCGATTTGATGCCCGGGACGATTTAGATTCAAATCAATTAGAGTGATCCTTAAAAGCATTAGCATTTACTCCAGTCCAGAGATCTATAGGCCATGTCGTTTCGATAAAATAAATGTCTTAATTTTATTAATTAAATAATAGAAAACGATAAAAAAGTGTCTTGATTAGTTCTCACTCATTAGTTATCTGTATAAAGCATATTTAATTAAAAATGTTAAGTATTTAATTAAAAATGTAATGTAAATTTTCGTAAAATTAAGCAAGTCAAAACGGAAGAGTACGTACAGTATTTTATTCTTTCCGAGGTTATCTCTTTCCGAGAACGCTGATGCGAAACTCACATTTCATGCGCGACAACCCGATAATAAGAACAAGTGCACAAACGACGGCCGTGCACTCAAGGCAGGGCGACTCGTTTCTTGCTGGGCCGTTCGTGACTCGGCGGGATTATTGTCCTCGCTTATTGTCACTCCGACTAACGCTACGTAGACGCTGTCGTAAATTTTTTCGAGCCTCAAAAAGGACGCGCCAGCACGAACGTGAGCGCGAGCGTAAATTGGCCGGGCGAGTGCGAAAGAAAGGGGCGCACGCTAAAAAAAAAAAAAAGAAGCACGCGCAACTTTGAAGTGTCAATTATGACGGCTGCGTGTATGCGACTGCACGTGCAGGACGATAGTTAATGTGCACGTGCGTGCGTGCGTGCGTGCATTTGTAGCTCCATGCGATTTAACGCTAGACCGCCAAATGCTCTTGGAGGCTGTCAGTTTGTCGAATGAGTCGTTCTCACACACATCTGCATATCTTGTCTATTTCTTTTTATGATCTTCTAATTAAGTCTGGAGCGTTAACAGAGACTATTTAAAGTTAAATTCAGAACTGAAAGCTAAGGATTGGGGTTCGAAAATTTATGTACTGGTAAGTCTATATTCGAAAATTATATTTAAGGGGTTGTAATCCATTAATAATGCAGCTTACTAGATATCGATAATATATATTATATTTCAACGCGATTACACTGCAAATCCAAGCGTGTTATTTTTACATGCATAAACATCTAGAAATGACACATTTGACTGAAGTTCTTTTTACATGTTTCTTGCTGTTGTAGGTTACGTCATTTAACGCGTTTAATCGTATTAAGTTAAAAGTTAATACGTTCAATCGTGTTAAATGACATGATTTAAAACTGCAAGAAATGTGTAAGAAGAGCTTCAGCTAAAATAACACGCTTGGATTTGCAGTGTACCATATAATATAATAGAATTTATTTGATATCTGTATTTTTAATTTGCCACAAGCAAATTAATCCATTGTACTTGTTTCTCAGTTATCTATTGATGTAATTGATTCTTTTTCAGAATTTTTCGTATATGAGAGAGAAGGTTCTGATTTGCAACCGTGTCAATGTTAATCGACGATCACTTCATCGGCGTTCTCAGGTTGATATTAACGACGGCAATTGCTAGAGAAAGGTATTAGAAAGTTCGCTAATAGGAAGTCGTGAACGTGTTGGTTGTTCCTCCCGCGAGGGAACGAAGAAACGTATTCGCGTTTCGGAGGATCAAGGACGCGCCTCGGATGCAGATTAAAGGACACGCTTTCATGAGCCGGCAAAATTCGTTTGCATGCGTATGAAATATTTAAATATCACATCGTCTGATTCGCGGCCACGTGTTGCATTATATGTCCAGCGCCCAGTTCGCGCATTTCGAAAGTGGATTAAATGTGACATTTTTGCGACGAATGCTTTGAGCAGCTTTCACATATTGATACATTAACCCGGAACGAGTATATACACATTGATTGGTAGAAACGGAAGCTGGAGAATCGCAATCGCATAAAGTAAGATCTCATATAAAATATTGCGATACCTACTAGAAGAGCTGTGATATCGAAAACCTGCGATATCAAAAATTTTTGATACCAAAGATCTGCGATACCGAAGATATAAGTTGCAAAGATCTATAGCATTGAAGATCTATGCTCGAAGTAGCGGTACCTTGATCTATCTGCGCTACCAAGGATCTATAATACCAATGATTTATCGGTTCTACCTAACCGATAACCAAGGATCTATGGCATCGACAATTTATGGTACCACAGGTCAATAACGCCAAAGATTTATGATATGAAGCATCTATAATGATGGTAACGAATATACAATGTCGAGGATCTACCAAGAACGCATAAAAAAATTATTGAATCCAGTAGTATCAGATACATGGTGCCCTTAACCAAAGATCTTAATGGCACAGTGATAAGGAATTATGTGTGATAAAGGAATTTATGAAGTTGCAAAACATCTACTGGAGATTCTGAATGAAGGAAACGCCTGGGAAGGCAATGACAAAGTACTATCTTGACGGATTTGATTAGAGTATTTAGAGGCATTCGGAGCTCGCGCACCGAGTGTTTCTAACGGCATGCAGTCGGACCATGTAACGCGACTGTAACACACGTACTTAGCGTGAATTCTTCGAGCGTGACGCGCGCGGCGATACATATGCTCTCTCGCCACTCGCGTTAAGTACATTTCGCACGAGCCCGCGGCTCTTACAGCGAGATACAACGTGTACGTACACCGGTAACGACGTCTCGAACGAAGTGACACTGTTTAATCCCGTGGAAATTGGAGCTGCCAGCCGCTTCGACAAATCTCGACGTTGAAAAATATTATTTTCCACTTTTTCTTCCTGTTCCTAAATTATTTTTGAACTTAAATAAACATACGGGAAATATATTTTAGGTAAATATTTTTTCAATTCTTTTACATATACTTTAGGATATTTTGGATAATAGTTGTTTAAATTATTTTATGAGATCTTGATTCGCTGCTATAATCATTATTATAATTGTAACTAAGAGATCGAAAATGTGCATTTAGACATTTTTTATTTTTATTTCGAGGTATCCTTAGGTATTTATAAGATATACTTATACTATTATAATACAGTTCATATGGAATCTTGAGGTATTAATTTGAACTAATGTAATGTAATTTATTTCATTTCAATCTAACTAAACGATCTAACTAAACGACTTAACTGCCGAACAATCTGAATATCTCTGACAGTAAGTCATTAGTCCATCAGAGCGAAATGGTAGATCAAAGTTTCCGGCCGACTTGTCTTATCTGCAGAGATAAGACAGTAAACAGGTGTGGTGTTATAAAATTATCTCTAACACTATACATATTAGATTATAATTAGACACTATACAAGCCTAATTGTATATAATAACTAGGAGCGTTCTATTACGCAAGTAAATTACATAACAAAAAGATATGTGTGGTACACACATAGGAGGTGTTCGGAGTACTAGACAACGACATTTTTGATCTTGTACATTTACCAGAATAATAATGATGATTGTACGCCATTAGATGCTTTCACACGCGAGATATTATCTTCTTATCACGTCGTTCCGGTCGGCAGCGCGATTTTCATCGTCGATTTTTACGTAAATTGATGAAACACCGACAAAATACGCGAGGTGAGGCGCAAACGAGCGGCGACACCCAACTGATTCAGTTGCCAGTCGAAGACCACTGACAGGACTCTTATCACGTATTGCATGTGTATTATGTCGGCCGGCTTATTTATGTAGCAGAAGCTAAGTACGTTTATACGTGTGTGGCAATACATAGGCGTAGGAACATACCAGAGAAGAATTCGCGATGAGAAAATAAAGGCGATAAAAAAACAGTGGAGGAAATGGACAATAAAATTGACTGTCAAACTTGAGACTACGGAAAACTGCGACTGCAAGATACGATTATCAATTTCGTGCATTGTGAATAAGTGAACAGATTTATTATGATAAAACATTATATTGTATTATAATTCAAGATACATTACAATTCGTCTCAATTTTTAAGCCAAGTGGCACGTATATATATATATAGACGTGACTTGTAATACTGTAATAAAGAGATTAGTACAGGTCGTATAAAACACTTGCGATCGTGCGCATAAAATCGAGCAGGATACATGGAACTTAATCTGAGCTTTTTAAATCAAAGATGTCGTTAAAGAGATATCTCTCTTACGGAATGTTTATAAGTGACACGTATATACGTGATGATAAGCGCGGCTTCAAATTTGATTCCAGCGGGAGTCCGTGCGAAATAACGCGAGAGTTGAGATACCTGTGGATCAACAAGAAGCTATGCCATCCTATCTTTAGGGATTTGCGATCCTAGACTGTGATATATATATATATATATATCTCGTTACAAGTCGGATCCCTTTTTTTCTATTCCGCTTTTCACCGAATAGTTACATTTGCAGACTAAAGACAAGCTTTAGTATCCTTTATAAATATAGTCTACATTTTCTAATAATTTTAATTATAACATTTTTAAAATCTAAATTCTGGAGCATTTTGCACGATATGGATACAAATTTAATGTTTTAAGGCAAACTCGAACTTCCCTGAATCTGAATACATCATATCTAAGCTTAGTAAATCTTGTATTATAAAAAGTTTTCCTCGACGCTGTGCGTACCTTATTTCAAGAAGAATAATAATGAGTCCTGAGAGAAAGAGTGAACTCATGTTTTTGCTAAAGGCCGTCTCTCTACAACCTTGAATTTTTGCGGAAGGCAAACGATGAATTTAGATTGTCACGGATGACGATGTCAAGTTGAAAATTACAATCTGAGAAAGATCGACGACGCTGATGTTACCGACAAGATAATTAAATACCAGCCCTTTAATCGTGGAGCCGTCAATGTGGCAGGAAGCGCGGAATCGCAGCGGAAATACGGCGATTGCGCTGAAGTGGGGTCGGGTTTTTGACCAGGAGGTATCTTCGCATAATGTGAGACTCTGCCAACTTGAAGCTGCGCTAATGAAGCGAGTGAATAAAACTGATATTATCAGAAACGCAAAGATTGATTTATTACTTACAAAAATTAGATTAGGAATCGGTGAGAAGTAAAGAAAAGCTCTAAGAGTGATGATGACGATTATGATGTAGAAATGGGAATAATGTTGCATATATTATGTAAAATTTAAAAATTATAATTAGAGAAGATTGTTTTAGAGCTCTGCAATCAATGCTTTGTAATTAATAAAGTATATTTTTTGGTAGTTTCAAAAATAGTCAGTTTACATTTACTGCAGAATAATTCCGGTATGCAGGAAGTTTCACAGCAGCATTTCTAAATTTAGCCTAAAATTATTACCCCGATCGGCTTGAAACGCTCTAGAAATCGAACGTGTGTGCGATGAGGAAGATACCGATGCTGTTCGAAAGGGCATTGTTGCCGGCAGGAAGCGCAGAATTGCACCGGAAATACGGTGAACGCACCGAAAGAGCCGAGAGAGGAGCTACAAGACTAGCGGACCAGGTGAAATCGGAGCCGTATTATTATCGGCACTCGTCCTGCCTGGAAAGTGCCAGCTCGTTCTGTTGACACTGATAGCCGAGGCAAACATTAATTCATTCCCGTATCGTCGTATGCGCGGATGTAACCGAGTATCCGCGGCAGAAGCGAGTTTCATGACAACCCTACCGTGTAGAATTTATAGCGACATTCAGTCGTCCTCTTCTTATTTCGAGGGAACGAAGAAATTTAATCGCTCGAAAGCATGATTTAATACGGCTATGTAATTAAGTGATTACATTTGGAATTTTCATGAAACCAAAGTGCCTCTTTTTGATTAAAGACCCGTTTTAACGTGTGGCGCTCGATAAAAAGCGCGAATTAAAACTGATAAGGAACTCACAAGACGTAATTAATGATTAACTCCGGAGCATTAATCATGTTAGGATGGAATAACATTTCGAGAAATTAAAGTAATTTAATTAGCGGACTGCTCATTTGCGCGTAATCGTAAAAGAAACAACTGAAATCGCTCGTAATTTTAGCAATCATCGAACAACTGAAATCAAATGTCAACCTAATCGTCGGTTGAATTACCGAAGTAATAGTACGTCATGGAATAATCATTTACCGTTGTCTCGCGACGTTCCTCTCTACCGACGTTGATAACCCGTGCAATCTAATTCACATTCTTTTATCGAAGTGTACATACAAGGAAATAAACGCAATAACAGCTTCGAAGTTCAAACGATGGTGACGACATGCCTATATTTGGTCTGTGACGTTGTGGGAAAGGCTGGGTGTCATTTTTCGAACGTTTATTGCGGTGTTAAAACTATTCATTTCAACGCCTACGTGTGATTCGACTTTGCGAAAGACTGAAGCGACAAATACAATTATCGCAAGATCGTAGTAAAATTAGAATTAAATTTGTGTTGAGTTATTCAGCGCGCACGTTACGTGTCATAAAATTAATGTATACTTCGCAATTCGTTCGTATCTGAAATAGAATGGATTATGCGCTGCGACGCAGAAAGTGCATACTTTTCCTATTACACGCCGCTCCTCCTTCGCAAATGACGAAGCTTGTTGAATCATCTCTACTTAACAATTATACATAACACCTTGGGAACGAGACGGTGATGAACGAGAAACATTTATCTCATCCACTCGTGCAGAAAGAATTTTTTAATAAATGATTACATACGTGTATTATTCTGTGAAATGTATAATCTTTTGTTGAACATTCCACAATGACTGTATATTTCTATCTCGTTGTAAGCACGTGTGCGCGGACGATACGTTTTATGAAATGTGACACATGGCTTCTCGCGGAATCATGTGAACAACTCAACTTGCGGTTTTTATCTATTCTTGTCTTAAAGCTCGCCTACAACACGCGAAGTAAGAAATAAGAGTAGATGCAAGAGAAATAACCTTCCGGTGTAAGAGAGCTAAAGTAAAGGCGTAGGCGAAGTAAATTATTTTTAGAAAATTAAACTTTCTGGTAAATTATTTTTATTTCTTACTCCAACTTCAGCCTTTACTCTTACGCTCGGCCAATCAGTGCGCAGTCAGTCAATGGTACAAATATTTAAAAAAATTAATCCTTACTCCTTACTCCTTACGCCATCCTTATTCCGCGTATTGTAGACGAGCCTTTAATTGCTAAAGAACTCCAAGAGATGAAAGAAGTATGCTTGTTACACGAACTGTAATTACACTAATTGTCATAAGGATTGGAACGCGACGTTTCATTTCGTGCTTCGAAAGTAATTCAATTTCACCTCGCGAAACTCTGATCTCTGGATGAAAGTAGTTTCGATACAAAAACGTCATGAACGAATACTTAAACATAGCTGTAAATTGCTTATCGTAGCCCGATACTCTCAGGCGTGTAGCAACCACAGCTCGTCATGACATTTCACGGTTAGCGGATTAAAGCGAAACTGCGGGGAATTGTGTCGATTGCTCGCGAAGTAATTAGACGAAAGCACGTACGAACGATTATTAGAAAACGATGTCAATCCGCAATTACAAGGCTGTTATCTATCTGCAGATTTGCATTCCTGAGATTTAATTGAGGGATATTCTTTTCAAGTGATATTCGTTCACAAGTCGAAGATTGCTAACGTTTCAATGTCCTCAATGCTGTTACCCATCTGCAGATTTGCATTGCTGAAGTTTGATTGAGGGATATTCTTTACAAGAGATATTCACAAGAAGATTGCTGACGCTTCAGTGTCTTCGTCGAGGAAAATTTACCGCCAGGCAAAAAATCGCGTTCTTCGAAAGGAACTCGATACTTTATTTTATTATTCTATAGAGAATATCTTGTAAGTTCTCGTCGCCGACGCGAAGCCATATGCGAGCTCGTGCCGGCGCATAACGGCCTTAGCGCAGCTCTTCTAAGAGTTCGAAAACGCTTCAAGTGACTCAGCCATTAGATCGCGAAACGTAGAGCGTTGCTGGCTTGAGACTTGCATACTCATCCAAATCCAGATTGCGCAATAGAATTGCTGAACATCAGCGGGATCCGACGCTATTAAGACGTCACCATACGGCATACTCGAAATCTGTTTTTAATGGCGATTGTAATCTCCGTATAAATTTTCAGACGTCGCGACAATTTACGAGGAAATTATTCCGTTCGTGGACAAAATGTACGCCTTACTTTTTCTGTTTTATAGCTGAGAAATTAATTCCGCGAACATTTTATCTACGTCGACCCATCGGATTGGTATGTGAGATCGTTTCGATAAGATGTGATAACAGATTGCTGGAAAGCCGTAAGCCGAATAACATTTCCTTCAGATAGTGTTGCCACGATAGAGCGTCTATTTGAGATATTCAGCATATAAGCCGAGGGATAAACCGCTGAGGGCATTGCGGTGTACAGATTTGGGGCATTAGTGGGTATTACTAGGGCACACATTAGTGGGCCTGTCTCTTATACACATCTAGATGTGTATAAGAGACAGTTATAACACGGTGCAAAAAGTTTTGATATTCTAGCAACTATTTTAGGCGTCCTACATAATTATTTAGATGATTCAACAAAATTATTTTTCAGATCTGTATCTGGCCAAATTTTTTAATATTTCAGCAAAACCGTTCTTTCCGTGTAGGCATTGGTGTACACAATTTTGGTCAGCGGTTTACCCCTCGATATAAGCTGATTTTGCAAATTTCGCGTAATCTCTAAGACCTGTCTCTTATACACATCTAGATGTGTATAAGAGACGTGTACTTTTGTGTACTTTGTGTACTTAGTAATGCCCAAAATTGGACATTACTACACGGAAAGAACGGTTTTGCTGAAATATTAAAAAATTTGGCCAGATACAGATCTGAAAAATAATTTTGTTGGATCATCAAAATAATTATGTAGGACACTCCAACATAATGATAATGCTGCAAAAAGTTTTGATATTCTAGCAACTATTTTAGGCGTCCTACATAATTATTTAGATGATTCAACAAAATTATTTTTCAGATCTGTATCTGGCCAAATTTTTTAATATTTCAGCAAAACCGTTCTTTCCGTGTAGGCATTGGTGTACACAATTTTGGTCAGCGGTTTACCCCTCGATATAAGCTGATTTTGCAAATTTCGCGTAATCTCTAAGACTGCTCGATATTTTACAGTGCGTCTTTCTTATGTTTTATTATGATTTCCCGAAGTAACGATCTGTCCCTTTATTCCTATGAAAATGTAAAAGTTCGGTTTATACGTTCTGTAGAATTACTCAGACGTCGATTAGATAGACGATAAAGTTCGACTTTATCTCGTGAAACAAATATTACGTAAGACTGTATAAATATCTCTACGATGACTTAACATTACTGATGATATTGCCGGTACTTCGGCCGGTTTCCGTTTTGTCCCATGGCCATCCGTTTACGAGACGTAAGGATGTGATGACTGTGACGACACACACATCCTCCTGTCCCTAAATATTTATCTTGCGTGCTCCGACAACGAACGGACGATTGGAACATTTTTAGTTGTCATGTTATTACGAAACCTTATTCCTGTCGAAAAGGATAATTGTTACAATGTACAAAAACATATAAATTTATGTTAAATAAGTAATAATACAAAAATACGACTTGTCAGACAATTTTGTATAGAAATAAAGTGCGTAAAATAATATGAAATGAAAATTACAACAGCTAAATGCGATTGCAGATAAAAATTTATTCAGATTAATATAATATTAATTTGAAAAATTATAATCACATTAGGTTTTAAATCATTGTCCACAAATAGCTTTTCAATAATTAAGATACGATAATTATGATACATTATATCACGATTTTGTACTCTTTACTACAACGGATTCCAATTAAATTTTTACATTGATACAATAATATTAATGGACGTATTCTCATCCCGTGATAATGTCCTAATTAATTTCCAAAGGGTTGTATCATATGGATTGACGGGCTTTTATTAACGGAGTACCGCGCATATAATTGTACGTCGATACGATCGATCTTTTGAACGATGATTTTTGTTTCTCGTCAAAATCGTCTCTAATTGCTGTTCAACATTCAGTAAGGTGCGGGAGTAACGCCATCGTACAAGGTCGAAACGATCTTCCACTTGTCAATCTAACCGCCGCGCTGGTGAAATTCGCGGCTGGAATTGACCCCAATAAAGTCTACTTTATTCCGCCTAATTAAGAGACGGTTTGATATCCGGTAAACAAGCACGTGTTGACGTCTCATTCGCCATTACGAGTGGGTCGCGAACCTCTGCGCGATATTTCTCCTTAGACAGTTGGCGAAACTAAAAGAATGCTTCAACTCATATTGCGCCGAAGGCTTGTGAAGAAATGACGGAATGCGTAAACAATTCCAATATTATTTTTCATTGTCATATTATCTGAATATACTCTTTTTACTACATGATATTGTCGCATTATCTGATATAATCTTATCATATTATCATTGCGTACAACTGAGGATTAACTTTTTGTTTACTTCTTAAACTCTGTCAGCATTAATTCTAGGGTTTTAAAACGGATAATGTCAAGTTGAATAAAAAATACGGAAAGTCGTGATGTTTTTAATATATATCGATAATCCAACAAATGATATTTTACTTGGGGTCTTTAGCAGCATAGTGGTAAAGTCTTTTTTGCACCTTGGGATAATTCTCGCTTTATTCTTTTGTAAGAAGTTCTGTCCTACTTTGCAATATCTATTATCGCGTATCATACCTCAATAGAAAATCGCGGCAATCTCCGCGTAATTGCCGTAACATTTGCACAACGACTCGTTTATTGCCGGCCGTAATCTCCACATTCTACGCGCACAGAGATGCAGCGGAGACAAAGCGGTCGCTGTTGGATGCAGGAAATACTCATTACGGTAATCAGCAAAAACAAGAAGAGATAATTGTTTCAAAGACCCATTGCCCGATATTCGTATCGATCTTATTTCGTTCCAATGCTATAGAAGTGAATTAAATAGGACTAGAATTATTTAATTTATGTCACCGACATCGAGTCGGTGATAATAGTAACGTTACGTATTAAATCCCAGATTGCTTTCAGAAATTAGTATTCAGAACTTAAAATTTCAAAATTCGTAAATATGCTTTAAATGTGTATGCTACATCATATACACAGTAGGCTATAATGAAACCCCAAGTAAAAATATTACTTTCGGAAAAACCGAAATTTTTAAATTTTTAATCGGAAATGTGAATATATCGTCTAAGACTAAAAGCCATATCATTGGAGATTTTACGTCTGATCGTCGCGGCGCGATTTCGGTGTTGATGCAGCAGAATTTATGCATCGAACACGTGCGTAAATGTGGCAAACAGCGATTTCCTTTTTCGTGCAAACACTAAAGGCCGGCCGGCGACTGGTCGGCGTCGCGTTAATAACTTGTTAATTTCACGATGTAGTAACGTAATCGCTTAATACACACAAACTCGACACGCAGATTACACGCGGAACAAGTTCTTAACGGCACGGCACGAATCGTGCACTTTGCAATGATGTTTCCTGCACGGAAACCGGCAAAAGTCGCCACGTTAAGTAAGAGGAAGGGTCACCGTGTAAAGGATGGAATGTATAATCTTCCTTACGTTTTACGACTTTTGGTTTGAATTAATGACCAGGTAATGAGATCTAATATTGCGGACGGAATCTATATCCACGGATCAATTTGGCAAGGAATTCATTACGCATCTAACTAATTAATCCGACGTTATGTATTATAATTGACATTATATCCGAGAAATAATAAATTCTCCGCGAGCTGTAACTCACGTTCGAGAATAACAGCTGTTACGGAGTTGAGTCCGTAAAAGTACCTTTCCGTTCTTGTTTAATTGCCGAGTGTGAGGTAATTTTGCTTGAAATAATGATCCATTAGAAATTCTAAAAGTAGCTATATTACGGCAACCATGGGGGCAACTTCTTCTCTCTTTCTTTTTTTTCTAATCTGTAAACGAGATATGCGACGCGTTTCATAAGCACGCGAGATACAACGTTGAGGGCAACATAACGTTATTCGATTTGAATTTACGACGACGATTAACTATAATTACTGCGGCGAACGACTTCTCCCTAGACCTATTACGGCGTGTGAATGAATCATTGGTAACGTTTCCTGTAGGCGTTAAGAATCACAGCTTTCACGAAATGTATTAAGCAACGAAGTATTGCGGGACTTAGGGTTCCTGTTCTGTGTTCTATCAGAAGCGCGTTTGAACCGGTCAATTACCTTTCCGCGATGCTTAACGAGCGGAATGAGCACAGAATTGATTAACATATCTCTTTTTTTCTTAATAAGACGGACGGCATACGTCCGACGCGGTCTGTATCAATTACATAATTTATATGCGCTACGCCTTGACTGCGGTATGTCTTTGTTGGAAGCTTCTTGCTGCAAATTATACCGTAAATCGTTTCAGTCGACGGGGTGAGAAAATATTAACAATCATTTCCATTGCAAGGAAAGCAATGGAAATTGCTAGATATCATTTGATATGATATGTCTGTTTTTTAAAACAATTCTTTTGGTTTGCCCTAAATATTTTCGAGCAGCTGTTCGCGGGGAAGATAACGCGAAAGAAAAGAGCCAAAGAGACAGTGCGTTGATACACTGTTATGCGATATGTAGTACGGAAACAGGTTGACGGTGGGTCGGCGAGACTAGCCGACGTGAATGGAAGGTGTTATTTCACGAAAATGCCGTACAACACAATGCAAGCGGTATCTAGCCGCGGTATCTCAAGCGCTTTGCACATGAAACTACACGAGAACGCGCGCCGACACGGGGTGTCCTTTGTAAATTTCGACTTAATGGCCTTTATACTCCCACGTGCCACATTCGTCTTCCCTCTTCCTCCATTATGCGAGTCGCGCACCATCTAATACCCCGTTCGACGAGGCTGTATTTACCGCCCCATTGTGTCCCCCTCGGGCGGGGGTTTAATGCTTCATCGCGTGAAATAAGTATGTCCGTGAGCGAAATTTGTAAAGTTACGGACAAGTATAACCTTAAGGTATTTATGGTATGAAATATAGAGAGGTTTGTCCGCATTCCTCATGCGATCCAGTAGGCTGCATAGTTTGGAGTCGATCTTTGTTGAGTTTAACAATACTTCGATAGTATAATTCGGAGATATTTAATGACAAAACTGATAATGAGTTATCTCACGTAAAATGGAAACTCCCTTTCTTAATTATTTTCAAACTGGCTACGCGAAGATATTCCCTCAATACGAAAACTAATTAATGACTAAAATTATTATCTTTATAGCCAAATTTTGCTAGATTCTTAAATTATAATTTTTAAGAAATTATACAAAGAATATTGCAATTGCTAATTTAACGATATTAAATAAGAAACGGATTATTTTTCCATTTCATCTAATTTTTACCACTTTGAATAACTTTTGTACGATTTATTATCGATACCCGACATTTCGTATTTTAGAATCGCGTAAAATGCATGATCGCGCAGAATCGCAGTTGCATATCCGGGCATGAAATTCTATTTAGCGATATGAATACAATAGAACGGGATAACGCGCGAAACGAATGTAAACAGATAATTTAAAGTACAATGAATAGAGTCAAGCCGAATATAAGTCACCGGTTGTATCGATAGCAACGTCACTGCTTTTCATTGAACTTTAATTGCATCTCTGTCCGAAGAAGTAGGTCGCATAGAACGCGAAATTAACGGAACACTTTCTTAATAGAAATCTGGACTAACGAAGAGCGTATATGTTTTCTCATAATATACGAGTATCTATGAATAGCTTCTAATTTAAAAGCGTTCATTAGACTAATGATGCTGCTTTGTCTGTATCGAATGGTACTACAACTTCATTGATGATTATTTGGTGATCTTCTTCATTGTCTCGTATGAAATACGGATACCTTAAGTTAATTATAAAGTAAGATACTATTATGACTGCTTTCTTTCTCTTTCGATCGTTGAGAATATGTGTGAGAAAAGTTATGGCTGAAAACAATGTGACAGTTATAATTTCTGAGTGGGAAAAAATTAAATAATAATGTAATATTTAATAAAATGTAACAATTCCATTGTATGCCGAATTACAAAGTACTATCTATTGATGGTGATACAATGACGACCAATCGTGAATTAGTATAATGCGACTTGTTACATTCCAAAGTACGCAAAGATATAGGTATCATCAACAGTGGCACCTTAATTTATTCCCATTCGAAAAGCTGGTTGCCATACCGCAGGCATCTTAAGCGCAGTTTTTCTTGACAATTCCCGCGTAGTTGGTCATGGATGCCCATATAATTACGTTCTCCCTTTCGCGGCGATTAATCTCCATGAGCAATATCGATGTATGAAGGAAAACGCAGAAAAACAGCTAATAACGTCGTTATTGCGAATGATGCGGTGTGGGTGCTTAGGCCGGAGTGAAAGTGACGAGCGCATACTACGAAGATCGTATCGTCGTGTAAAAACGATTCTGGCGGATGGGAGCTGTGCACGTAACGCGCGCGTATGTACGTACGTATGTACGGCTGCAATGCACGCAATAAACGCCTCTAAGCCGGAGGTCGGCAACCCGCGGCTTTCTTAATTAATTAAGTAAGAAACACAAACGCGCCCCGTCCCGGTAACGCATCCATCATAATTTCCTCGGCGTCGCTTTCAAAATAGACGTACGTTACCGTACGATTTCGATTTATCGCCGATCACTCGCGCACGTTACGTGACTGCCGAAATAATCGTCGACGTCACGGTGGAGTATATATTCTTTACACTTTCGCTATAAATTATAGATAATTATACAGGGTGTCCCGCAATAGGATGTACATAGCTTAAGTATGTGTTCCTGACGTTCTTTTAAGCCGAAAAGTTCCAATAAACATGTAGCCTAAAATCAATCGTTACAAAGTTATTGGCACTTACGTGCGAAAGTCAAGAATTTTATTAAATAAGTACATCGGTTAAAGTTTCACAAAATTAAATGTCGCACTTTCATGTCATTTTCAAAATAACCTCGATTAGCTAGGTACATTCTCGCCCTTTGTGAAATCGAGGTGACGGAACTCGATGTCGAGATCGTTTTTGATGATATTGGAAGCATGAATTATTCGATTCAGCAAATCATCTCTCTAGTGTTCGACTTTACCGAATACACCAACGACTCCATAAGGCATTTATTTTCAAAGCCCTCTTTTATGTTTATGATGCTTGAATGTACGAATGTACATACGTGCATAGGAGCATTCAAATGGAAATAACTTTGTAACGATTTATTTGAGGCTACATGTTTATTGGAACTTTTCGGTTTAAAAGAACGTCAGGAACACATACTTAACCCTCCGCCTGAATACGTGGGTCGTTGGTGTCCGAGCCAAAATATCATTTACTTTTATCTGTTAAACCGGCAAACCTGCCTGCCTGGCTCCTCTCCCTAAAAAAAGGGAGAAGGCGGTAGAAGGGATTCGTAACCGCAGAGCCGTTAAGAAAGCTCAGTATACCGCCGATTGCCAAAGAAGTCAAATCTTGCACGGACGTGAACGACCCAGGTATTCAGAAGACGTCACTATTTTGTGTAAGTAACATGGTTGCAAATAGGATTGTAAAGTGAATTTCGAAAAAAAAAGTAATTGTCATTTTTATCAACTATGTGATATAAATAATAATTATTGCAAAAAACAAAAAATTTTTTAATGCTATGTTTTCCTGTAAAATGAGCTTTAAAGTTCAATAAAAATTTCAAATATAGTCACGTGATCTGAAACGCCACGCTATCGGTGTGACGTCATAATGTGAGAGCCCGCTCACGCGCGCCCATCAGTGTATTCTTAACTTCATGATAGATCAACAACCGATTCTTAAGTAATTATCAGCATAAAATGGCAAATAAACTTAAATCCGGCTTTGTAAAAGCCAATGCACGTAATCTGCCACGAGTTGATATGTTCGAGGTTACGTCATCTTCAATGAATGTTGGGTGTGTGTGTGTGTGTGTGTGTGTGTGTGTGTGTGTGTGTGTGT
>NJRP01000040.1:11922-23097 GCA_003063835.1 Aphaenogaster floridana | reverse complement strand
GGTTACGTCATCTTCAATGAATGTTGTGTGTGTGTGTGTGTGTGTGTGTGTGTGCGTGTGTTTCCCAAAACATTAGGTGTCTCATTTTCTTAACAACAATAACTCCTTTTCGGAGTGGGCATTGCATTTATATGGTCGAAACTGATAAATTGGAACCGCAGTAAATATGCTGATTGCAATAGTGAGGTTCGGCTCTCACATCGTGACGTCACAAACCGCTCGGAAATGTTCCGTTCATTCCGGAGCGTTTGAATAGAGCTTCGCGGGTCTGATTATTTAACAAGCCATAACTGGTTAAATAATTGAGAAAAAAAATTAGAAAAAAAATGGTATCATAAACTCATATACAGATTAAAATTCCGATAAAAAAATGCTTTACAACCCTATTATGTATGAAAAATATTTTTTTTTGTCAAAACCCTATTTAGTTATCGCTAAATAAAAATAAAAAAAATTTCAGACTCATCAAATGCCCATCCGATAATTCATCGTTCGTTTGTCTGCGCATCGCGCCTCTCGCAATCGATGATTACACGACTCACCGTTCGCAGAAGAACATTCCCGCGATCCTGGCGCGAGGAATCCGAACAATTTACCGCAGGTGATCGATGCGGACTTCTGCGCCGATCGATTTAAGTTTCCGCTCCGTCGACTTAATTCCCTCGGAACATCTCCACCGGACGAAATGCATAAGGCTTGCACGCGCCAATGCGCATTCCGCGGCCGAACGTCTCTCCGGGAGAGAGAAAGGGAGAGAATGAGAGATGCATCCGAACGGAACCGTTAGCTTTACGTGCATGCGAACAATTCCACGGGATGATACAGTTACGAATATACGCTTCCCTGCATCGTCACGCGTGTTTGGCTGTTGGTTCCAGAGACGCTTCAGTTTCACATAGAGACCCTCTAACAAGAGTCACGAAATAGCGTCCCCAATTTTAATTGGTGCTGCCATTTTTCAGCAAACTAGTAGATAGATTAAGGGCCATGGCATACAGAAAAACATAAGCAGTAAGGCATAAACAGTAATTGATCAATGACAATCAAGCAGTAAGGCAATAACGTAAGCAGTAGTAAATAAAAAATATTGATTTCCTTACTGCTTACGTTTTTGTATGTGTCATTGGCTTTATAGTACGGTTGTTTACAGTCACCATATCAGCACGGTTGTATCTGTATTTTAAAATAATCTCAACTGAAGGGTCAAATAATGACTGGTTGTTCTGCGCCAAACAACAAAAATTCATCAAAGAAAAGTTCCCAGATAACACAATTATGTCCAAAATCGAGGCATAAGACGTCTTATGAAAGTCTTTCCCCGTGATCCTGAGCGAAGAGTAAAATGAGTGTTCAATGTAGAACGAAATTGGAGCCTTTTATAAAAGTAATATAATATAATATATAAAAATTTATTATACATGTAACTTATTTCTTTTATTTGAAACACTACGCTTTAAAAATTAAATTCCGTGCTATGGCTATTTCCGGTTTTTGCTGAAAAATGGCGTCACCGACTTAACTTTGACGTTATTTCGTGACTCTTGTTAGAGGATCTCTAGTTTCAGAGGGTATCGTTACTTCGGGTCGTTCGATATCAAAGATGAATCACAATATCCGCGCGATCGTTACGTCAGTCGAGGAGAAAAGCGTTGACAATAATAAATCAAGTTAAAATTTATAATTTATAAATAACTTATGCGGGATATATACGGACGGCATAAGTCACTTAATTCGCTTCAACTGACAGAGGATTCTTTGATTGACGCGAAGACGATTCTCTTTCTATTAGCTATTACATGACGCAACTGTCCAATTTTCGAAATTATACATTCTCGTATAATTAAGCCGCAGATTGAAATTCTATCGGAATGAAGTCCACTTTCTAAATTGACCAAGGAATACAATTTTGCAATTTGTTTCCCGAGGCTTGGTCTACCAGAACGCAAACTGTCAAACGCTAATTACTCGCGAAAACAATAAAATAAAAGTCTCTCAAAAAGATATTTTTGTCCAGGTAAAATAGACTTCGAATGGAAGGAATGAAACAACAGAAGCGAAACATTCTGCTATTTATAATGCTAACGCATTTGCGGAGCTATCAGGTATTATTTTCTTGGCATGTACGTTGTTTTGTACTCCTGGTTTACGCCTATCGCGATCGACGGCAACCGTTACCGTTAAGTTATTGCACACCGATATAAATTGTCTGAATTATGTATTAGCAACAGCGCGATCCAGCCATTCGGCCGTGTCGCCGCGTTTATTCGCTTATTTTATTGCGGCGCGCGAAATACCGAGGAGTTTGTCACCGTCCGTCAATTTGTCAGCGACGTGGCAATCGTTAATTATGCCTAGATCGCACGTATCAACCACCTGTTCCCGCCTATTCTCATCGTCGCTCCGGCCTGCGAGGCGCCGATTCCCATCCCGCGTTTGCATTGAATGCGTTTTTCAGACGGCCCCATTTAGCGCTAAATATGCGGCGGGAATGTGGGTTATTCTCTCCTTCCGCAGTCGCACTGTTTTCTCTCACGTTATTCATCGCCATAAATTTGTCCGCTTCCTCCCCTCGCTATATCTTTTAAGGTCATTTATCGGGCCGGTGGGCATGATTTTTCTGATGTGCGCTTCGCGTAAATCAAACACAGTAGAAATATGCTCGGTACTTTTTACTTTCAAATGTCGACATTTTATAACAAATATATTTCGACTTCGTCTTAAGCTAATGGCACATACAAAAACACAAGCAGTAAGGAAATCAACATTTTTGATTGTGATTGGTCGATTTACTTACTGCTTACGTTCTTCTGCGTGCCATGGCTTAAGCTTTAACTGCTAAAAACAAAAAACTAAATTCGTTAAAGAAACTGAAGTGACGGCATTCTGACGATTGGCGATCGTCTTATCGTAATCTTATTGTAATTACGAATGATTTCATATGATACTAATTATGATGGCGAGACGCCAGACCGGAGCCACATGCGCTTTCGTCGTCACGCCATGAGATGGTAGCGTGCAAAAAATTCTGTTGCCAATGGAGCAGCGAGTTTTTGCGATCAAATGCCAAGGAACATACATTCCGCCAATTCTGCTGTCTAAAGATCCATTCTGCGTATAGAGATCCATTCGTCGGACATTCATATGTCGATTGCGTAAAAAGTGTGCCGTTAAAAACAATGCGACGATCGCAATAAGTTGTCGAGTGCATAATAAGCTTCTCTATTTGTCCCCGTCTCTTTCCTCTTCATTGCGCTCATATGTGGCCGACAGTTTACAATGCATCGAATAACGATCCCCGGCTTGACGTCATGAACGGATAGAAAGCCGACGAGAAAAATCTACATTCCTGCATGTGTCTCTGGTGATTTTACATTCACCGTCGTGCCGGCGAATGGCTCCAACCTGCTTGTCGCGTGAGCCAAATAAAGTGTCGTGTCGCTTCTTCATACCGTATTCCGTCGTCGTGCGCGAAGGGTCACGTCGAAAGGGTCGCTAATTAGCCTGATAGGTCGCTATCGCGGACGGGATCTGTGTGACACTATTCTTCCGGTTCCGATTTCGACCGGAAATTTATGCAACTGGTTCGTTAAGCAGCTCGTTGACATAATTATTTTGATTTTCAATGCATTCTCTTTATCTTGTCTGTTGAATTCTATTTATGAGAAAGAGAAATATTTCTTTTCGATGATAGCTTATTCACAAGTCACGAAGCAACAATAGCATACTCAGAGAATATCCTTGGAATTTTAATTTTGTAATAAATTAAAATCGACGATCGTCTTGGAAAGAAATTCTGTATTGATGTTCGTAATGTTACCGCAAACGACCTGTCTTTACGATAAAGTCTTTCCTATCGTAGTGCATAAAAGTAACTGCAATTTATCTCTTTTTGTGGCGCAGCTGGTGCAAACGCAACGTACCGATACAAAATGGCACCGGTAAGCCGGCGATAATTTGTCATAAATTCACTTAATCCGCAAGCGATAACGTATCAGGAAGTAAACATGTTACGTGAAACGAATTCTTTTCCTTTTCGACAACGCCTCACGACTGAAGTTTGCCACTCGGCTTGCCAAAGAGGTGAAAGCATTCACGTGTATATAATTTATTATTAAATACCTGCCACAATGTGAGCGCTCGTAAATTATAACGCCAAGTCTCTTAGTTCACGTGTTCTCGTTCGCGATAGGAAGCCGTACTAATTAACGCGCCTGGGAAATGAATTGGAAAGTAGTAACTGTTCTTCATTGTGCACCGTCGTGCTTGAAACAATCAAAATCGATCGTTAAACGTTACGTATTTCCGTGCCGCGTGATAAAATTCGATTAATTGCAGAACTGTCGAATCCACTGTTGCATAAAGTTCCCAATGTCAAGCCTAAACGTTTCTCTTTGGATCGCCTTCCAACGCGGAGAATAAAATCAGAGGCCTCGAATGTGCAACCGACCACCTGGTTGCCTAATCGCGCGAGTGATTGTGAAAATCAACCGCTTGAATTCCCGGCGATGCCTGGAAACCTCGCGCAGGTTCCGATGAGATCGATGGTCGTTTCGCGAGGTCGCGAGTTTATCGTGCCTCTTGGAATGTGCAGCACGTCTAATGGAACTACGGTCGCTTTCGAATGCCTCGAAATTCCGTGTCGCCGCCAGGTATCCCTCCGACCACGAGTCACGACGAGCGGTTGCGACTATTCGGAATTATTCCATTATGTAATCATATAGCTACACGTCGATGAACTTGATCGCGCCGTCGATTAATTAATCGATACTATCGTGTCGTTAATTAAACCGTCGGTTCGATCTTCCGTGTTTGTTGGAAAGGAGAGTTTTTATAATTATTAATAGCGACATAAAAATCCAGTGCGAATGTTATCATATCCTATAACAGTTTCGCAATAAAATCGGCAGTAAAATAAAGTATGCTGGCTGAATTAAAATTCGAACGCGGAATTCTCGGTGACCGCGCGACACGTTGTTATATAATAGCTATTTCAACAGGATGGATAGAGTAGGAACGGTAGTGATAACTCGATAGTTTGCAGCGTGCGCGTTGAAAGTAGTCTCGATAGCTTGCTTGACCTTTCTGGCGTCTGGAATCCGACATAAGAAAACTAATACCGTTGATACCTGTCTCTCTCGGTATGTTTATCAACAATTTTACTTCTAGGTAAGCGTGCAAACTTATAGGAATGGCACAGCCACTCGACATGCGCGGAATGTGAAAGTGAGCACCAGAAGAGAATGATTAGGTTTAAAAAAGAAAATGTAATTGCAGCGTGTCTGAAAATTGTAACTGCAAATATTGAAATTCACGTTTATGTACACGTACCGCCGGTGCGTGTACATAAAACTTGGACCATAAACGTAATGGTCGTAAGCCGTAAAATCGAACGTCTAATTTTATGGATCAGCGACGTAAAATTCAATGACCAAAGTAATCCGAAGCGCAATTTGCAACTGGGACGCATCCTGCTGTTGCACAGATATGCGTTCAAACAGTTAACTAGCTTTCTGACGCCGCTTTCGCGTCTCACTAGTTAACTATTTGAACGCGTCGCCGCAAAATTTCTCCTCGGGAAATATTCGAAACACAGCCGCGGTCCACGAAATTTTTTCCCAGCAGACCCCCGCGCCGATCGTCGATTGACGGAAAGGCGGTGGTCGGGTCGATCGTGGGCCTTGAAGGACCGCGTAACCCGAGTCGACCGCCGTCTCGGGGGCCCCCCCGATACTATAGGTCTCGCTAAGGATCCCTCCGGGTCCGACTCCGGATCCGGCAGGAGGGGAGACGCGTGAGTACAGGCTCCTAGAGCGGTCCAGCAACTCCACAGAACACAGGCATGCGGTTACGCGCGCGCGCACGTTTATGCACACACACGTGTTGTGTGTACTACTCCCGTACTCGGTAGTACGCACGCTACCGCACGCACACAGCTTCCGCCTCACGGAGTTACAGCATCGGCGCGGGGACGCGCGTCCCTGGCGAAAAAAGGTCCATTGAGAGAGTCATGGCGTTATACCGTATTTATTATAGAGCGCGGAAAAGCACCCCCGGAGGGATCTGTTAGAACCGTCCAACACCGTTTACAGCGTATAGATAGTATAGAACCCAACAGATTCCAAGGTATCTACAAAAAGAATACAAGGGAAGAGACCAGAGAATGATCAAGGTTTAGATGCGGGAACGAGGAGGAAGGAAACAAGTACTGGAGAAAAGAAGAAGAAAGAGTATGCAGAATTTGTGGCGAGAAAACGGAGACGCTAGAACATTTGAAGACCGATTGCGTAGAGTCTCTAAGGGATCACAGAAATATCAAAGACATCTTGAAAGACACAGGAGAGGGAGCAGATTGGTTGAGGAAAGTGACAAAGTACAGGAAGGACCGAAGAAGTGTATCAAATCCAGAACGTAACTAGTAGCAAGAAATGTAATAATTGAAAATGTTTTGTAAGATTCTCAACATTAAGATATGTAGCATCCCCTTTCAAGGACAAAAGGAAAATGAAATAAATAAATATTTATAGTATAGTAGAACCCACCGCGAACACCCGCGATACTCTCAGCTTCTCGACTTTCAAGTCTCGTTTCTTAACTGTCGATCGTGATACCCCGACTCTCAGCTATCAGGTCTTGGTCTTTTCAACTTTCAACCCTCATCTCTTTATTGTTACTCGACCCTCGGCTCTCGTAACTTCCAGCCTTCAGATTTTAAACCTCGAATTTCAAGCCTCATGTTTCAAGTACAGGCCTGACGCCTGGAGCCTCTCGTGTCTCAAACTCTCAAATATTTCGGTACGGTTCTCTCAATTTATTTTCGAGTCAGTCGTACTCTACTATACCGCGTGACAGATTGCGTTTGTAAATTTTGCCAACTAATTTCATGTCATCGCATACAAAGAACAAGATAAATCGTTTCAAACATTCTTCCGTTCTAATCCAACTCATATGTACGGTAGTTTATTTTTTGTGAAAAATTCTTGCGAATATTACACCCGAAACCTTTATTCGGAAGAGTCAAGAGGATACAATAGTTCGTTAACTGTCTTTCCCTCCCCTTGCTCCTCTCCTCTCTCTATGAATCACTTGTAGTTACGCAGGTGCGCGATTTCGTTACATGACGATGCTCTCTCTTTCTCTCTTGCGGAGTATCTGCAATTCGCAATTGCATCACTCATTGTTCCTTGCGGAACGTGCACCGGAGGTTGATACCGACGCGAATACCGTTCGTGGAAGGATCGAAGTACCGCTCTAATTTCACGTACACCTAAGCCGAGATCCGCACCCGTTATAATCGCCGCCGAGAGAACTCGTTCGAGGCGAGGAAAAGGAAAACTCGCGGACCGGTATATTTTTTTCTAGATTCCACACCGTCCGGTTCGTCGCACCTGTAAGAGATATCGTCTAGCCGGGGAGACAAATATTCTTCCTTTTCCAGAAATGCTTACCGGATACTTTATACTTTATTTACCTGCGATTAATTCCCTCGATAATTAAATGAAAGGATATTAATGGACGATATCAATATCTAGAGGCAATTTAATGTCATGTCTGTCTAATGTGATGTGTGGAGCGAAGAACGTCAAACGTTCTGTACTTCAATATAATAAATTAAAAAAAAAAAAACAGTTTTTGTTCTTATCTTTATGTCAAGATTAAGCGCTCGTCGCTCGCTGTTGTATAGCTGCAATCACAACTAATTTTAGTACGCGAAAGGAAGAGTATTTATATTATAAATAATTATGAACTGAGTAATTGTGAACTGCGAGTGATATAGTAGAACTTTTTAAGCTTATGCAACGCACAAGGCTTATTAAAATATTTTTACAATACCGCCATAATTTGTGTGCTCATAATTATTATAACTCGCAATGACAGATAACAGAACACGCTGCAAGCAGAAGAAAAATTCGAACGTGACTAGAAAAAAGGAAACTCGTGTTCTTGCATACGCTCTTTGGAAATCGAATGGATTTCCGAAGGTACCTTAAGGTTATTATGTCAGAAGCGATCTGTACAGAATACGTTTTAAGAAAATTCGATATGGTCACAGAAAAGAAAGTAACTCCAGCATGCGTATTTTAGAAATTCTCGAATTGCATTCTAGAATATTTTGTGGAATATCGATACGTAATTCTACGTCCTACGCCGATTCGCATGTGAAATAAGCGAAATGTCCAAATCGATCAATTAGGCGCAGAAAATTGTTAAACATTACATTGCGTGGCTGTTCAGATCACGATGGATTGTCCTGACGATTACTCTTCCGTTAAAATCACCGCAACATTTGTCACGGAAAATCGCCGTAGACAATCATTTCATGCTTCAGTCAATTATACCAATAGAATCTGCTTATAAATGACAATTGTTGTTCGATTCGAGCAACGATTATATTTTTTATTGCATCAGATATTCATGCAGTGATCTTTTAACAATATATTTATAATAACATATTTTGAAATGTACGAAAATTTTATTTTCTCTTTTCTAAGAGAATTAATAATTAATTAATATAAATTAAAATAATTTAATAATATAAATTAATAATTATATTATCTTTAATATAATATATATAAACTTTAATATATATATTATATAAAGACGACACTGTGAATAATCAATTATTCATTCAGTCCATAAATTAATTTCTTGAATTTGTTCTTGTATTTAATTAATTGAAAGACTTCCAACCAATCGTTATCACGACAATACTAATATAGATCGAGGACAAAGTTTAAGCTTTCTATGCAAACAGGACGTAATCAATTAATGGCTAACCGGTGATAACCCGCAAAGTGTCGCGACCTAAATGCCCCTCATCGGTTGCCTTAGAAATTTCATTATCTACCAAGCAATTCTTCATTTTATAGCGAATTCGATCACTCGCACTACACTGGATTAATGCATATTAAAGGCTGTTACATATAAACATATTTAAATGCAATAGTACAATATAATCAGTTTAACGATGAAATCATTAATGCGTAATTCTGCTAAATAATGATAATATCATTATTGATTATTTATATAATTTAAAATATTTAAAAATACGTGCTTTTACATTTAAATAACTTCATGTATAGTGGCTTCCCAGTAAGCAAAAAATCATTGCTACAATGTTATTATAACGATATTTATCATGTAACGTTTACAAGTATGTAATTTTTAACGTTGTATATAGAACATGTAATATACTAAAAAAATATTTGCAGTAATTTTTTTTTAAAATTTCAACCATGTTTGAAAAATCATGTTATCAATTAATCTTTTTGAAATATTTATACAATATTATTTACAAACATTCACAATATGCACATAAAATCAACATTTCTAAATGCTACTTTAATGTTTCTTGCTTAATTCTTGATTAATATGCACTAATCCAGTGTAGTGCGGGTGACCGAATTCGCTATTAGTTATATTCGCTCTTCCTACAAGAGTCGCATGTTTTGGAGCAATATATATACAATCACGTGACATTTCGTCAAACCGGTTCCTAATTGGATTCCGATTAGATGCGATCGCGCGGATCCATCATGATTTTTCTCGGCAGGTAGGAGAGCAAAGCGGCTTGTACGGCTACCGGCTCTCGCGAGCGAAACTCGTTCCGGTCGCTCCGTTCGCCGATTTCGCAATTTTGGATTCCACGGGCGCACGCCCGCGCGGACGCGGACGCGCGAGTTAGCTTGACCTGGAGAACGATCGATCGGCGGGGTATGAATATACGCGAGCCGGTAACCACCCGCAATCGTAGTCGTCATCGCGGTAGTCGTCGGCTATCCTTGGTAATACACACCTTCCTCCCTTGTGTGCGCGTGTGCGAGTTATCCGAAAACCGGAGCGGCGGCGGCGGCTGTCTTCGATCGGTACCGGGGAACCCACCGTGGCACCGTGAATCACCAGAAAAATCCACCAGAAAAAAAAGGAACCAAACCGCACTCCGAAATTTCTCTCCCGCTGTCGTATGTATGTACACTCGCGCACAATTGGCCGCGGAAGTTTTTCTTTCCTTCTCTCGGTATATTTGAATGCGCTACGAGAAAGCAGAGACGCACGTCAGCGGCGCGTGCGTGCACGCCTCGCTTCTGCGTCCGTTGGAGAGTTCGCGTTTTCTCTCTTTCCGCGTGAACCGGCGTGAACCAAGCCGAGATCTGCGCCAATGCCTCAGCGGCCACGGACTTGCTCCTCGTTCGCTTCGGGCCGCTTCACGCGCAGGCCTTCCCTTTACTTCGCTCGCCCTCGACGTTCTTTGCCTGCCCCTCTCCGTTGCCAGACGCGTTCCCCACCCCATCGAGGAACGGGTTCCCCCACTCCGCCGCCCGACGAACGAGTTTCCCCCTCCTCTCCGCCCGGCGAACGAGTTTGGGTTGGCTAAGTTGGCTTCCCCACTCCACGTGGCAAACACGTTTCGTCGTATGCTTGCGATACGCTAAAGGGTCCTTGGGCTTTTGTTTATCGCGCATTTTGGGCCAGTTTTCTTCCACTTTTCTTTTTCTAACAGTCAGATTTTAATTTGGAAGAAGGCAGCAAGTAATTGTAATTTAGCGTTGGTGATTTCTGTCGTGGTTATACGTGTTTATATCAAATACAATTTGTATTTTGGATAAATGAAATTTACAATTAAGTAAACACAATGTTAACTCTTAATTATCTCGCTATTAATATAGACCTTAATAATAAATTTTTATAGATTTACATTTAATCTTGCAGTATTTAATTAATAAAATATTGGTTTAGATAAAGTTTTGAAAACAATGGATATATATTATTATTAAAAATGTGTAATATGAAAACATTAGTAGAGAAAAAAATCATATATCTTTAATAAAAAAAAAATCTATCAAAATTTATAAAAACGTTACGGACCATGAGATATGAAGAATGAAGATAGATTCGGACTTTGATCTTTCTGGATATATTTTTGGACAGTTTTATAGGGAATTTAATTTTAATTGAATATTTGAAGAACGATTTGATATCCAATAGGAAAATTATCTCTAGGGACTTTAGCTAGGAATGTTTCTTATCCTTAGAAAACAAAGGGCGACTGCACACAGGACGCGTTGACGCGTTATGGCTCTTGCAGACCAGCGCGATTTAGTCGCGCGCGACGCGCGATATCCAATGAGCGTACAGAGATGAGCGGAAAGGCGGTACGTTCATTGGATATCGCGCGTC
>NJRP01000040.1:0-11587 GCA_003063835.1 Aphaenogaster floridana | reverse complement strand
AATGTCTTAAGATGCTAATACGGCTCTGTGATTGGTTGATGACATCTCAAGACAATACTTAAGACGGTCTTAAATATAAGAATTGACTATGAATACCGGCCTTAAGGTACCTTTTCATGCTGACGCTCGACGCTCGATTCGGGCGTCAAAACTGGTCACATGACCGACTCAATCGATGGAAAAGGAAATAGAATCAAATATGCGAGCGTCAATTGATCACGTGACTCCCGAATCGAGCGTCGAGCGTCAGCATTAAAAGGTACCTTTAGTCAGTGTAAATTAATGCTGGATTTACACTGCATCCGACGTCCGACGTACAACGTCCAATATCCAATAGGAGAGTTTGTTTTCTAGAGACTTTAATATCGCTAGTTAAAGTCTCTAGAAAACACACTCTCCTATTGGATATCGGACGTTGTACGTCGGACGTCGGATGCAGTGTAAATCCAGCATTATTGGTTTTCTTTCTTCTGATTGGTCAAACTCCAATCCCAATTCCAATCCATAGTCTGAGGCTGCGTCCCGATGGAGAAAGAAATAGCGGAACGGAACAGTAACGGAATTATTCTGATTGGTTAGTCTTGTAGGGCACAAACAAGCTCCATGGGGCTAACCAATCAGAATGATTCCATTATTGTTTCGTTCCGCTATTTCTTTGGGCGACTGCACACAGGACGCGTTGACGCGTTACGCGCGGCAAGAAGCGACGCGGTAGCCAATCAATGTGTTGCTTTTCCGTTAGAACCAAAAGTTTATTGGCTACCGCGCCGCGCGTAACGCGTCAACGCGTCCTGTGTGCAGTCGCCCTTTCTCCATCGGGACGCAGCCTGATACGGGCTTATTGGATATTGTTTGCAAAATTTGCAAATGTTTATGATTTTTTAGGAAATGATTAGAAAGAAAATAATTTAATAATTTAAATCGAGAGGTAGGCCAATGACTTTAAAAGAATTTAAGCATAAGCATGATATAATCATTAATATGCAATTTTATAGAAATATATAATATTATTTTAAATGCATATATGCTTTTGCAAACATTGTGATATGTTATAAAATTAATTACAGAGTAAGAAAATATTCAAATGTTTTTTTTATATTAAATAAAGCAATCTTCTAATTATTTTTAAGCCCATTGGACCTATTCTATGGATGCCTTTCCACTGAGCGCGTCATGCGTCGCGTCAACTAATCAAAACTTTTCTTTTTAAAATCCAAAACATCCTATTTCAAAATAGAATGTTTTGATTGGTTAACTACGGTTGACGCGACGCGTGACGCGCTCAGTGGAAACGCACCCTATGGTAAAATTAAGTTTGTCGCGTTGCTTGCACTTTCTGCATTTTATGTACTTCTCTTTCTTTTTCTTTCCAACGCCTGCGTATATGTCTATCTCGCTTTAGGTGCAGAAAATACTAGGGAGTGCAAGCAACGCGAGAAATAGATAATCGTGGATGTCTGATGCGTATAACTATTCATGCTCATTGTTCATGGTGTTTATGGTCATAATAGACATGTGCTTGTGGATTTGATTTTCTAAAATATTATTTAACAAATTTGTTATTAATATAATAATGGAAAATGGCCAATATTGACGTCCTTGGTAATATTATATCTACGCTTGATGGTATTCTATCGTTAGAACAAATAAAAAGGTGAGTAAAATATTACGAAATTTATTTAATCATTAACCTAAAATGCTTTAAAATTAAGAAAATAATTTCTGTTGTCGCGATAAAAGAATGAAGAACTAATACTTAATGAAAAATATAGGATGCTAGAGTAATGAAATTTCATATCAAATACAAAATAAGAATTTGCACCAAAATATTTTAGAAGTCTATTTTGGAAACATGATCTTTTTTAATTTTAGTGGGAAAAATAAAATTGATGTAACAGCCCTTACAAAAAATGTTTATGATTTTACTAAGGAGCAATCCTGTAAAAAGGAGAAATCTTATAAAAATACGAATGCATTACCAGAATTAGTTACGGAAGGTTTTGATGAGGAGCAAATTTGGCAACAATTGGAATTGCAGAATGAGGGCGAGATACCACACTTTCTAAATGAGATCTCAACAGTTTCATCTGAGAGTAAAAAGTTGGCGGTTCCGGTGAGCTCTAGGAAACCTGAACCTATACAGCTTGAAAATGATAATTTAGATCAAGAGGATGAAGGTATGTCCGATGAGAAGGAATCAGAGAACGAAGATGTAGAAACAAAAAGTAATTCAAAGAAGAGAAAGCGTAAGAAGAAGTCCTCCATTGTAGATGATAAATTCTTTAAGTTGCAAGAATTAGATGAATATTTAACTAAAGAAGAGAGAAAAGAGAAACAAGGAGAAGACAATGTTGAGTCTGATGATGAATCGGTGGATTTATTTAACGATGTTTCCGAGGAAGAAGATGAAGATAATACTGAAAAGAAATACATAAAATATGCAGATTTCTTCGATAGCCCTGAAAGTGAGAATGAGCAAGCTGATAAAAGCAAAACGTCAGATCACAGCGACAGTATTAGGGATTCTGAAGAGGAAGAATCAGAGGGCGAAGACGAAGAAACGTATCTTGACGAAGAGGATGAAGAGGATCAAACAGTCAAAAGAGTGAGATTCAATCTTACCAATGACTCGGACGAGACAGATAGTTTGGATAAAGCGAATCATAATAAGAAAGACAAGGAAGAAAAGATGGAGATAGATGTAGAGCCAAAATCTACTTTGGAGAATCGTCAAGAGAGGCTGCTAATGAGAATTAAAGAATTGGAGGAAGAAGCGATCAGCGAAAAGCCATGGCAATTGAAAGGGGAAGTGAGTGGTCCAAATCGACCACAGAATTCCTTGCTAGAAGAATTTGTAGTTGTCGATATAAATACAAGGCCAGCTCCTGTGATTACTGAGAAAACCACTATGAAGTTGGAAGACATTATCATGCAGCGAATTAAGGATAAAGCTTGGGACGATGTCGAAAAGAAATTCAAGCCAGTTGAGACACCGTTAGAATACAAGAAACAATTGATCCTAAATCAAGAAAAGAGCAAGGAAAGCTTGTCGCAAATTTACGAAAAGGAGTACCTGAGGCAAAAGCAAACATTAGATCCAAAGAACAACGAAAAGAAAGAGGAAACGCCACAGTTGCATAATGAAATTCGACAAATGATGCGTACTCTAATGTTTAAATTGGATGCGTTATCTAATTATCATTACACTCCCGGGATGGTAAGATTTATCATGATTTATGTCAAAAATCAGCCAAAACTTGTATAAATGTGATAGTAATAAGTATTAACAACCACACAGAAGTATTTATTCTGAGGTAAACATTTCTAAGTAGAAGCTATCCTTGCAGTTTGCATTAATAATTTTCTACTCTCGTTGCAAAGTGTTTATATTTTGAGATACTCTTAATAGTTTCCAACGTTTATAATGATTTCTGTTTTAGGCTAAACCTGAGATTAAAATCATCAGCAATGTGCCTGCAGTTAGAATGGAAGAGGTGGCGCCTGTCACGGCCAGTGATGCTACTCTATTAGCGCCTGAAGAAATTAAAAGTATTCATCATATTATATTTAATACGACTATCGCGCTTTTTCGATACAGTATTTTTAAATTTTACTTACAATTTTTATTTCCAGCTAAACCGCGCGGCGATCTTATCGGTAAATCAGAACGAACGAAAACCGATATGAAGCGCGAGAGAAGGCGAAAGAAATCGAGGCAAGGAGCCAAACAGCAGGCAGTAGAAAAGAAGGAGAAACTAAAAGCACTACAACCAGGAATCGCTAAGAAGTATAAGGATAAAAAAGAAAAGGCTGCATTGCTTGAGAAAGTAACTAAAGATAGAAACATTACGAAGTTAAACGAAACGACGCACAAAGTCGCGAAGTCCTCGACTGCGTTTTTCACGCAGTTACAAGATCAAGTCAAAAGTAAAGTTAAGAAAGACGGTTTATCAAAGAAGAAGACTAGCGCTGTTTCGGCTATAAAGCTGAAACTGTAAATTTTGTATTTTATGTTTTAAATTCGTTTAAATAAGATTTAAATTAAAAATTTTGTTGTAATATTTTTCATCATGCCCTGATTATTTCATACTATTTGTTTATTATATCTTTTTGCCTCTTCTTGTGCTATCATTGATTATAATCGCAAAGGAACGTAACTAGCGAGAATTATTAAAGAACTTACAATAACGTAAGTTCTTTACACTCTGCGTAATGTAAGATACATATGTACACTAAAAATATTTTTTATAGCTTTATTGCATGATATACGTTGCATTTCTAACACCCTTCGCTCTTTAAATCATATTAATCGCGATTTCTTGTGGAGCTATAATACGTGGGTGGATATTGTGCAAAGGAATATATAACAGTGGATAAGGGATTTGTGAAGTAATCTCTTTCTTTGATAGAGACGAATTCATACTTAACATTCGCATATAAATATTGACGCCTGTATTAGGCCCAATATATTAGTTATTGTCAAAAAGTGATGGTACTATTCTCGTCACGATGTAGGATGATTAAAAAAAATCATGCGTATATGTATAGTTCATATATTAGTGAAAAATGTTCCCAATTCATCATGATATGCTGCAATTTCGTTTCAATGTGCTTGTCAAAATTTGCTAAAACACGTACAAACGCGCTAAGTCACACGTGGTTACTTATAAATGCAATTATTCGTATGTGTAACATTATCTATATTTTTTTTTCTTTAAGAATATCTAAAAACGGTGTCTTGCACAGAGAAGCAAAGGTGGATTACACAATTTTTGTACATTGTCAATGTCTCGAACGATTTCTTGTCGCGTGTTGGTTTATGATTGCACTGTTTATAATTACAAAGACCTAAATTAAAATAATTAAGCTAACCTTATAAATCTAACGATAAGCTGGTATTAAAATTACCGTGATTTGTGTATAGATTTTTGATTGAGAAGTTTTTTTTAAAAATACTTTTTCTTATTGTTTAGAGTACACTTCTGTTATTTTTCTTTTTCTTCGTTAAATATTTATCGAATCGCATGATACCTCAGTTAAAATTGTCATGAAAATTAAAATTACGTCACTTGATTTGTATAATAAGCACAGATGCTTACATATGTTTAGAATACCTGTAATAAGGCCATGAATATTCATATCTACAGGCCATTCACTAATTAATCATCACTTTATAAGTAGCTTTCACTGCTATGAGCAAATTTGGAATTAATTTTTTTAATTTAATTCCAGATTTATTCAAGTACAATTGTTCAAATTACTGAAAGCATTCATCAGTTACTAGCATCTTCATTGATTGCGCATTAAATGTCAAATGTAAAATTTATAAATGTAAAATTTATTTTATATTTAATAGCTGCGTTGCGCATTAAATGTAAAATTTATAAATGTAAAATTTATTATTTTATATTTTAATAGCTTATACCAAACGTGGATAGCCCATCTGTGCGTATTATAATCCATTTCGAGCACTAATCAATAACCGTCATGAAGGTACAGTCGTCCTTGATGTTCTAATGGTATTTTCGTAGCGAAACCATGCTCATCAATTTGGATAATTATCTTAAACAATTAGAGCACATGACGCGACGATCGTACCTGATAGCGTCTGATACCCATGACAATGAATCAAAAACCTCTCGTTATAATACGTATGTATAATATGTAAATAATCCGGTAGACTAGGCTGTCCTAATCCCAGTGCGATCGTTTTTGCGTAAAGTCTATATATGCGGTGCTAAATTGTTAAATCGCGTTTCTCCTTTCTCCGTGAACGATCCTCCGGATGCTGACGTGAGGGTGCGGATTGCGATGCCCAAGATCAAATCCCCGAAGTGATACCGAACAGCCGGGGAAAGCCCCGAAGAGAGAGAATTCCTCTAAAGTAGAAGCTGCTTCTCAGAGGCGTGTCGCCTTTCTCGTTGCTACTCGAAGTTTGTGTTGAACATATTCAGTTCCTCGAAGCCGGACGAGCCGCCCTGATCTTGCAGCATCTGTAGCATGTCGGACAACTCTTGCGGCTGTGTGCCGGGTCCAGCCTGTCCAGGATGCGGCGGTTGTGCTTGTGCAGTTACCTGAGCACCGGCCTGTCCGTCCGGTTGCTGCGTCTGATGCTGTTGACTCTGCCAACCCCACATACCTGATGACAAACAAACATTTGATTATTTGCAATTTTGCATAACATCTGGAGGAGGCCGCAGTGTGGTCTAGTGGTAGAGCGCCAGACTCGTAATCTGTAATACCAGGTTCGAGTCCACTAGATCAGGTAAACATGAATATTATTATTTTCCGACACTGCGCTCCCTGCCGGGAAGAGAATTCCCGGTAGGTAAAACTGGGCTCCGTCTTTCGGAAGAGACGTTAAGATGTTGGTCCAAACAGACAAAGAATAGGAGTTGTAGGAAAGGATGAGAAGGGAGAAAATGCAAACCCCATTGGGGACATAGTATAATTCCATTTATCCATAACATTTGGAGAACATAACAAGGCAAAGTCTATCGAGATACTAACCAGGATTATTAGGCACTGTTGTGACTGCATGATATTGCTGTGTCCCTGTCTCTTATACACATCTAGATGTGTATAAGAGACAGGAGTACAGCGGATCCCTGGCAGGATGTCTTTGAAGAGAATAATACCTGTCTCTTATACACATCTAGATGTGTATAAGAGACAGGTGTACGTCGGCCCGCTCGGTGATCTCGATGGACTTAATTGACTATACTGGTAGCCTTCTGTCACAGGTTGCTGTTAGAAAACAGCAGTAGAACTTTTAGACATTTGTAACTTTTTGAAGTTATTGAAAAACGAAATATTAAGTACCTGTCTTCCAATTGCCCATGCTTGCGGAGTTGGAGATGTATTAGCCGGCTTCTGAATCCTATTTAAGACCGACGACGACGCGTTTTGCTGTCCAGGTGACCCATAAGCTATTGGCGACTGCGTCGTCTCGTAGCTTTGGTATACATTCTGTGTGTTGGACGGCCTCGGTTGTTGCGGACCTGTAAATGATGTTCATTCAACGTTTGGCTGTGCAAGAAATAACAGAGAATACGTGGTAATTGTCTTAATCTTACTGGCTGTAGCTACAGTGGCTGGATGCTGCATCATGTGATGCGCAGAGTACAGCGGATCCTTGGCAGGATGTCTTTGAAGAGAATAATCCAGACTAGGTTGTCCATATGCAGGTACAGCTTCGCTCTCCGTTTGACCGTCGCTACTAGGATGAAACGACCTGGACGAAAAGACACGCGAATATTTTTTCCATGCAAAAACAAAAGAGAAATTAATACGAAATATCTTATTTGAAGCTTCAAACGTAACTCCATTCTTACTTTGCATGCGTGTTTGTACAGACAATGTATTCGACGTCCTCGTTAAACGGATTTAAGAACGCAAATGCCGACGTCCTCAACCACACCCAGTCGCGGTTCTTAGCCCGAAATCTGTACATCACAGACACGACTTGCCCTTTCAACTTCAACACTGGAAAGCGAGCCACATATTAATAATGTTGATCATTTAAAAATGTACGGCGTAATAGAGAGCATTACCTTGTTCAAAGCTCTCCCGCATATGTGTCAAATCCTCCGGATGGAAAAATTCGTAGCAAGGATGACCTAAGAGTTCCGATGGAGTGTAACCCAAAATTCCACCGACTCTTTGATCCACGAAGGTAAATTTACCTTCTGCAGAGTGACGTGATATAAATTCTACAACGAACAAAAACACAATTTACAACGGAAACTATGACTAGCTTCTGCCTACATTAGTTACATGGATAAAGTGAATTTCAATTTGCCGGACTTCTAATTAAATTATTAATAAGACGATACTTACCGCTATTGCTATTGGAACCTGCTAAGTCGCTACTATTTGGTGTGCTAGTGACCTGTAATCGCCCGACAAGGCAGCAATGCGTGGAGGCATTCTCGTCCGTGACTACCCCGTCTGGACCAGTTTGAACGCCACTTCTGTCACCTAGACCCACACCTGGTACACATGGGGGAACAAAATCACCTACAGCGTAAAATCATGAATCAGTCCATGATTTCCCGTTGACGGGTTGAAGGTCTTACATACTAAAACTGTACGTTATATATAAACGCTAAAAATCTTATATTGATACACCGATATATCAAAATAATAGTAATTAATAAGTAGTTAATAATAATTTATGATTTTAATGAAACTATATATTGAAATATTAAAACGCGATATGAAAAATCGTACGTCTGGAAATTCGAAAGTTGCGAAGCGATCGATTTATTGCACCTCTATCGCATTTAATGTGCGCGAGAGGCGTCGCTGTATCTTTCTTTTTCAACGTAACCGATAAGATTGAATTAATCAGCGGCTGCCACAAAGCTATCGATGAAACAAAAAGAGCTGCGCACGTGATCATGAATATTAAACAAATATGTTAACAGCCGATAACTACCTCGCCGCGACTCTTAATAATGACGACTTTCCATTCAGTGGTTAAACAAGTACTTTGAAGAGACAAGTACTTTGAAGAGACAAGTATTTTAGACCGGAAAACGTATATAAGCAGTGAGAAAAGCATCTGATAACATTCTTTTCTTAGATCGGTTAGATTTATCGTTCATGCAAATCCATCGTGTTCTTACGGTTTCTGCATTACTATGTTTCGGATCGAAAGTAAATATGACACATGTTTAATTAAATACGGAATATCTAACAAAAGATGCAGAGTCAAAAGTTCAGTCATGACAACTCGAGCCGGTTCTTAATTTACAGTACACACGTGGCATACGCGTTCCGCCGTGTTCCAGGAACGGTTCGTTCGTATTCCTCGGGCGCGACGTCTCCCCCGCTTTAAAATAGAAAGCCGGGGCCCGCTGTCGCGCCCGAGAAAGAGAGAGAAAGAGAGAGACCGTTACCCGGTGGTGGCACATCGACGTGGCGTCGACGTATGAACTTATGTGCGGTTCTCTCGACTCGACATAGACGATGAAACCTATGCCAAACTCACCGGTAGGTGGCCAATTTTTGATGTATCCGGTGCAATGCACCACCGCGTAATTCTGGCCGTCCCGCGCCGGCGGGTTAAGGGAGTTCCACTGCTTTATACAGTGCAGCCTGTGTGCCGCTGAATCTGCCCATGTTTGCAGATTCCCAACCTTCATGCGACAGATGAAACCCCTTCTTGAGCCCATGCACAGTCGCATCGAAGCTGCAATCGAAAAAGCGATCATTTACTCCCGCGAACATATTTCTCCTGAGTACGGGGAGTATTTTGGTCGGTCGTCTTGAACTCTCCAAGAAATGCGCGCGCGAATAAAATCGTCTAATAATAAAATAATCTAATAATGGAATAATCACACCCTTTACAGTTTAATATGAAAAACAGCACCTTTCGTATAAACATGGGTGTCCATCTCGTGTCTGATCATTTTTTCATCTATTTAAAGTAGTTCAAAAAATCTCTAAAAATTCATGAACAAACTTTCAAGTTTCTGGAACAAATGTCTGTACTTCATTTTGGAAAAAAATAAATATTAGTATAATTTAATTATCAAAGATTAATAAAAAAATTGTAAATGAGCTATTTAATTTATAAAATTGTAACTTTTGTGATAATAAATGCTTATAAAAAATGATTGTAGGGTTTTCTAGTTTAGATATAAAGCTTTGGAAAAAAATACAGGAACTCCAAATTCTTCAAAAAATATAATTATTCGGCACATGAAAATGAGTGATTTTGAATAAGGGGAATTTTAGGAAAAATCGAGTATCGCAAAAAAATACGCAATTTTTTATTTTGGTGCAAAAACAATGTCTTTTATCCATGAAAAAGTTCCAATGAAATGCGAATACAAAAAGTTCTCACAAAAATTCTACTCTCCAAATCCATTTCTTGTAAAATAAGTGATTTTCTTTTGAGAAAAATAATTTTTAAATAAAAACAGACATTCAAACATTAATTTAGAATAAAAATAGAATGCTTACAATGAATTTAACAAAATTTTTACTTTTCACAAAAAGGACACGTTGAGTACAAACATAGGTCAATCGAGTCCGACTCAAAAGTAAATTCGGTGCTGCTCACAGGAAAATTGATGGTCTCGGTCGCCCCATCGCACAAAGGTCTCCCGCACCACGAACATTTTTTAAGGCTGGTGCCAGACTATGCGCGTTTTACGCGAATATTCGTGAATAGAATCATGTCATCCTTGTTGTTTATCAAATGATAAACAAGGATGAACGATGCTCGAATCACGAATATTCGCGGAAAACGCGCATAGTCTGGCGCTAGCCTAAGAGGTGATAAAGAACGGGGGAAAAATTTGATTTTCGAGAAACTTCTACGGATAGAAATCGATCGGACACGAAATATTCATATTTGTAAGGGTTAATCTAATAATAAAAATAATAATCTAATAATAAAGTGACTCGGTAAAGCAGAAACTCTGCGAAATTGTCGAACGATTGAGTGATTTGTTTTTTTCTTTACTTACATTGACCTTCTTTTTTGATCGTTCCGGTCTTGAGGTCCAATACTCGACCACCGTGCTGCGGCTCCGCTGCACTAAGCTGCTCCCGGACCTTCTCGGTATCGTCAGGATGAACTTGCGAATATAGGCTGGTGCCGAACCAATCGCTCTGCGTGTAGTTCAACACTGGCGCGACCGAGTCGGACACGTAGATGATTCTGCCCGTGTCACAGCTAACGACAAACAGGAAGCCATCCGCCGCCTCGAGGATCAAGTGCTTCAGCTCTTGATCCGTCAGGAAGGAGGGCTTGTAGGCGTTGTCCGTGGTATTTCCGGTGCCTGCGACACATTCCATTTCGCTCTGACAACGCTCGTCGTGAAGACAGAATAGTGGGATTTATAGAGAATAATCCGAATATATTCTATTCGGATTTATTGCAAGTCTTATATACGTGCACAGTTGGATTTATTATGAATGCTATAACATATGTTAAATTTATCGACTCGTTAGAAATTCTTTGATTAATACGGAGATTCGGTTCTTCCGTATTAATGAAATTGAACGCGCTTCTAAAATTATCGATTTAAGTCTTCGGGAAGAAGAGAATTCGACACTAAATTCGTCAAGGAAGAGACGACTGCTTCTGAAGCGTGATCCAAACCTTGGAGAGCACTTCGCGAATTCCTAAGCAAGTCGTGTCCTATCGAATATTGAAATCGCCTCTCGATAGCTTCTTCCGAAGTTGACCTCCGGAGAGACGCGAAGACCGCGGCGCGCTGTGGTGTGGTACCAAAAATGAGGACGGGGCACCTCGCCAGCGGAGGTAACTATCGAGGTGCAAGATCGGAATTGCAAAGCGGACGGCGGATCCCAAGAGAAAGAAAGAGACAGGAAGAGGTGCGAGAGAGAAAGAGCGGCTCTCTTGCGCGGCAATGCGATCTTTACTTCGATATACGGAGAAATTCCGGGAAGAGGTACTTTAACGACTTCCAAACAAGATCTATGGAAGACCCCCGTGACCTTCGTTACCATTACTTTCCATGTGGTGTATATCTGCCGGTCCAACCTCCGTGGTTACCTCCACATCTTCCGCAAAGAGAATCTCTACAGTTTCCGTCAATCAGTCAAC